>JABTXL010004371.1:1323100-1389880 GCA_025134845.1 Neodon shergylaensis
TTTATTGAGCTCTACATTTTTCTCTGCTCCCCTTCTCTCTCCCCTCCCCTTCAACTCTCTCCCATGGTCAATGGGACACTTTTTTTTTTTTTTCGAGACAGGGTTTCTTTGTGGCTTTGGAGCCTGTCCTGGAACTAGCTCTGTAGACCAGGCTGGTCTCGAACTCACAGAGATCCGCCTGCCTCTGCCTCCCGAGTGCTGGGATTAAAGGTGTGCGCCACCACCGCCCGGCTCAATGGGACACTTTTAAACAGAGAATTCTCAATAGCGGAAACTCAAATGGCCAAGAAATACTTAAATGTTTAGCACCCTTAGCCATCGGGAATGCAAATCAAAGCTACTTTGAGATTGCATTTATACATATCAGAATGACTAAGATCAACAAGTGACTGCTTCTGGTGGATAGTATAGTACGAAAAACACTCAGACAGTGCTCCTAGAAATGCAAACTCGGATTTGGAAATCTGGGTGATGTTTTTTCGGAAGATGGGAGTCAATTTACCTCAAGATCCAGCTATACCACTCTTATGTATATTCACAAAGGATGCTCAATCCTACCACAAAGACACTTGCTCAGGCATATTCGTTGCTGCTCTATTCATAACAGCCAAAATTTGAAAGCAATGTAGATGCCCCTCAGCAGAAGAATGAATAAAGAAAATGTGGTACATTTATACAATGAAATATTACTCAGATGTTAAGAACAATGACATCATGAAATCTGTAGGTAAATTGATGGACTAGAAAAAAAAATCATCCTGAGTGAGGTATCCCAGACCCAGAAAGACAAACGTGGTATGTACCTGCTTATATGTGGATATTAGCTATTAAGTCAACGATAGAAAAACTACAATCCATAGAACCACAGAGGCTGGCTTTAGAGTAAGGTACTAGAGGGAACAGACAGGTCTTGTTAGGAAATGAAAATAGAATGGATAGTTATGAATGGATAGGGTGGAGTTGTAACAAGATCACATAGGGAGGGGAGAGCGGGGTAATGGGGAGAATATAGGGAGAGATATCTAAAAGTAGGGGCCATTTGAGGTATAGTATGGAAACCTAATACAGTAAAAGTCTTCTAAAATTTATTCACATATGAAGGTGATCTAAATTAAATCCTCAAATAATGAAGAAGGCACAACCCAACTGAATATATCTTTTGCCATCAAATGAAGCTTCTAGTACTAGGATTGGGTTATACCTACCTGAAGGCTAAAGAGGCTCTGTGTGAATCCCCCGAATCCAGGCTTTTGCTAAGACTATAGGTTGCTCTCAAACTGAAAGGAAGGCCCTATTTCTGAAAACAACGCCTAGACAATTCAACATGGAAATACCGAGCTGGTGCCTACAGTGAACCTTTACCCCTTTGTTCCAGCATCTCTGGTGCAAGAATGTACTCTCCATGCTACTGAAAAGGAAGCGTAAACACCAAGCCGGCCACAAATCCTTTGATCTACGTGGTGTACTGCCTGCAAGATATGCTAGGGCAACGGTGGCACAAATCTTGTGGGAGTAACCAGCCGATAACTAACTTGACTTATGGCCCACTCCATGAGATAGAACCCATATCCAACACTGCTTGGGAGAACAAGAACCTGAAACTAGCTATCCCAGGGACATAGGGGAAAACCAAGGACCACTGGCCTAAAAAAGAAAACGATGTAGTAATAAAATGGCTCCTAGTGATTTTCTGATACACCCCAATCAGTGGATCAGTGAGTGCCTTGCTCAGCCACCATTAGAGAAGTTTCCTCCTGCGGCAGATAGGAACAAACACAGAGAGTACAGCCAGACATTACACAGAGAGCAAGAGACCTAAGAACACTCACCCCTAAATGGGATGTCTTACCAAATACCTCCCGTTAGGGCTTTTTTTCTTCTGTTGGTTTGTGCTGTCCAACTTTGATGCGATAGTGCTTGTTTTATCTTATTATATTTTATTTTAAAAATGAATGAATGAATAAAAACCTAGCCACTAGGGTAAAGGGTAACAACTGAACTGTCATTTATACCTTCTGGGAGAGGGAAAATCAATTTCCTCCAATGAACTGACATTGGGTATATCAACGAATCCAGGGAAGACAGTTACAATTTGGTGTGTTGTAGTTTTTGCAGGTTTGTTGCTGCTGCCTGTGTACAGTCCCTGTTTCCCGGGCGGGGAGGAATGAGAAGACGGGAAGTCAACAGCGCAGACTCTGGGAGATTGCAACACAGAGCTCTTTATTGTAAACAGGTTGGGGGCTTTTATGGGGTTAGGAAAGTTAAGCTGCTGCAGGAACGTTTCTGGTTGGTCCTTTGGAAACTGGTGGTCACTGCTGGTGTGTTGTCATTGGCTAGGAGTGCACGTCATTAGTTACCAAGCTTTTGGTCTGCTGACAGGTTGTCTTGGCCAATTTTGCTTACTCATTGTGAATTTGCATGCGCTTGCTTGTGCTTGCATTATTGCCCTGCCTCAGTGTGTCTTTCTTTCTGTGTGTTGTTTTATTTTGTTTTCTTGGTTTTTGTGGGTTTTATTGTTGTATTGGGTTTTTGTTTGTTTATGAGAAAGAACTTAAAGTTGAGTGGTTAGGGAGGGGGAAAGGATCTGGAAGGGCTTGGAGGAGGGGAAGAAGATATATGTTTAAATTTTAAAAATTTAAATAATGAAAAATTTAAAAAGGAGTAAAAATAAGTAAAGACTTGGATTTTGATTGTGAGCCAAGTCATCTCTCCAGCCCATTCAAGAAGAGGAATACCATTCCTGGTACTGGAAACCTACCAAGCTAATCAGTGTTAGTGAAGTTACGGTTATTGGAGGAGAATCTACAATCACTAATTTACTAAACCAGCATAATTTCTAACAGCAATTTATAAACATATGTCCTTATACCCACCGACAAGTGAAGTCTTTGCTCCTCATCAAGGAAACTCTTTTTTAGCAACAGATGGAGACCACTACATACCATAATCAATCAATATGCAGACTTGTGGAGCCCATCTCAAAGGAAATATCCACAAAATACTATTATCTCCGAGGCTCAAGGGACATTACCAAAGAGGAGGAGTTAAGAATATATGAGCCAGAGCATCAGGGATTTGCTGTGAGACGGTGTCTCCTAGTAACACCAGAAATAGCGTTTGTGAAATCTCACCAATGTGACCACCCAAAGATATGCCAAACAAGGAGGACAATAATAAGCATGACCAATTGGACAGGAGCTCATGAAGCTTCAACTCCACACAAAGAACTACAGGTAGCTGAGTAAAGCTTGGAGTGGGTTAGGTGGATCTACC
Source organism: Neodon shergylaensis (assembly GCA_025134845.1). Lineage (NCBI taxonomy): Eukaryota > Metazoa > Chordata > Mammalia > Rodentia > Cricetidae > Neodon > Neodon shergylaensis. Next base: position 1,326,374 of record JABTXL010004371.1, read on the forward strand.
CAGGGGAAAGCACACCAAGTGGTTTTCCAGTGCCAAATGGGCAGCCCTGAAAACATACATACAAGTAACAATGTATAGACTCAACAGGCTATATTTGGAATATGTGTGGATATATAAATAAGTATATGCATACAATAACAATTGATGAAAAAAGAGACTAGAGACTATGAATTTGAAGGAGGGTAGGAAGAGATATGTGGGAGGTTTGGATGGAGTAAAGGGAAGGGAGAAATCTTGTAATTAAAATACAATCTCAGAACAAACAAAAGAGAAGTGGAGGCTTATCTGTTCCAGACATTGATGTAAAACAGCAACCAATGCTGAAAAGAAACAGTGAGCAAACCAAGAAAATCCTGTAAGATCAAGACACCAGATGATGTACTTGTTATAGACTTCTGCAAAGTCTCCATTACTTTTCCTGTTGAGAAAGAGTCATAGGTGTTTGCTTGCATTTGGAAAAGTTAACATTGTACCTGCACTACAGCACCTCCAGGACTCATTGGAGGGTTGGTTTATTGTTTCCAGACATTGGCCAGGACTTAACAACCTTGCAATCTCTTTGCAAATCTGCTCTCATTCAATCCATAGATAATCTCACATTTTCCCCTTGCACTTACAACCACTGTGAGATGGACCCAATGTTTAAAGGTGAGATGGACCCAATGTTTAGTGGTGAAATGGACCCAACGTTTAGAGGTGAGATGGACCCAACATTTAGCAGTGAGATGGACCCAACATTTAGCTGTCTTTGTCCATAAAGTCACAGATTTCATGGAGAAAGTCAGTCTTTAAGGAAAAGGTTTCACTAGTTAGAACATGCTGAGAGGATTACTAAGTACGCCATTTTCCTTGGCCTACAATCAAATGACAAATAAGAGGGTTTCTAGGAATCAAAGACTATCTGCAGACCCTAGGTCTTCACCGTCACATGAGTTCACTAAAAATGCCTTTCCTGAGTTCCTGACTTGGGAAGATAGCCACACTCAGGCTTCGAGCAAACCAAACTGACCATACCACAGCTATCAACATAAGGAATTTCAAATTATACTAAACTCTCTACTGCCTTGTTAGGGCGTAAGTGCTGAGTAAGTGAACACGTGGGAGAGACGAGCCTGGAGTTAGACTCAGGTGCTCAGGCATGTCTTCACTGTTTCAAAAACAGCAGTACCAGCTCGATGGTAGGACACTCACCTGAGCTGAGTTTTAGGAATCAGCTTTATCTGCAAATCTCATATGCTGTGGAAAGCATTAAATTCCTGTCAGACAGCAGTTTTGGCCAAGTAGACACATAGGAACATGTGACACTCTTTCCCTTCCTAATGTCTGTGTGCAGTGCAAGGCTGTAACTTACCCATATTGTTCCTCCACCACACCCAATGATGGTGAGGATCACAGTACAGTGAGCATTGTGGTTAGGGATAGTAGCTGCTCGTGCTGTTTTGTGAGATGGTCCTTAGGATGATCCCGAATTAATGCTCGTAATAGTTAGTGTTAATTGTCAGCTCTATAGGCTTGAGAATTACCTGAGACCTGCTGGGAGCCCTTCGGAAAGTCCTCAGCTCTTCCTGTGTCTTAAAATAGCTGGGTCGTGTTTCCTTCTAGCATTTTCAGAGTGTTTGCTCTTACATTAAGGCTTTTGATTTGTTTTGAATTGGCTTTTGTGCAGAGTACAGTGATGGATCAAGTTTCACTCTGTAATACGGGTGGGTATCAGCTCTCCTGGAATCCGGTGATGAAGATGCTGTTCTTCAATGTATTTTTTGACACCTTGTCAAACAACAGGAAGCTATTAGGTGTTGGTTTATTTCTGGGTACTCGATTCTATGACATCAATTTAAACTGTATTTTTTTTTATTACTACATTTGACAGAGAACTGATTTTCAAAATATACAAAGAACTCAAGAAGCTAGACATCAAAATACCAAATAGCCCAATTAAAAATGGGGTACAGATCTAAGCAGAGAATTCTCAATAGAGGAATTTTAAATGGCCAAAAAGCACTTAAGGAACTTCCCAGCATTCTTAGCCATTGGGGAAATTAAAATTAAAACAACTCTGTGATACCATGTTACACCTGTCAGAATGGCTAAGATCAAAAACACTAATGACAGCTTATGCTGGAGAGGATGTGGAGTACGAGGAACACTCCTGCATTGCTGGTGGGAATGCCAACTTATACAGTCACTTTAGAAATCAGAATGGTGGTTTCTCAGAAGATTAGAAATCAATCTACCCCAAGACTCCCACAGTGTATTTGCAATATGGCTCTATAGTGTAGTCAGAGATCAGGTATCATGCCATGCCGGCATTGTTGTTTTTCTTAGGATTGCTTTGGCCACTTGCCAGTCTTTTCTGCTTTGTGCAAATTGTTATCTTTCTAGGTTCTGTAATTGTGTCACTGAAATTTTTATGGGGCTTGTGTTGAATTTGTGCATCACTTTCAATGGTATAGTCATATTCACGTAAGTCTGCTAATTTGCAAACATGGGAAATCTTTCCATCTACCATCTTTATTTTTTTTTATTTTAAGGTTTTCACTTTCTTGAGACTCTGGGGTCCCTTGTTCAGTAGTGACAGAAAACTACTTATGTTGCAGTGGGCTCCTGTTCTCTTAGGTGTCCGAGTCTAAGCACAGAGGAAGAGTGACAGAAACTGGAAACTGCAGTCATCGGGGGACATTCTGAGTGGGCTTCATTTCATCTTTCCAGAAACCTTGTAAATTCAAGATGATAACCTATGACCTACGTGATGGGGAAAATAATTTTTAAAGTAAGAAAAATTATTTAAAAATTATGAAATGTTGGAACACAATCCAAGAATGGAATTGTGTGAGGAGAATTCTGAGTGCTTATGAGATAATTCCAAGAAAAACAAAACAGTTGAGTTTTGTGACCTCAGTTTCTTCAAAACCTGGAATTGTTCTTGGATTATGCTTTTGTGCTCCTCTCAAGTATAGCAGATAGGAGTGAACTTATTTCAGATTGTTCATTACAACTGACCATTGTTATTTGTTTATATGTCTCTATGGAAAAACACATTTTTTTTTTTGCCAAATATGGCTTTCCTTTGTGATTGCCCACTTTACTCATGTGTCTCCTCTTAACCCTCTCAGAGTATAACTTGTCTGATGCTCTGAATAAAGTTGGCTATTGCATGAGACTTTAGTCTGCCTCATTTATCTGGATGCTCCATTCTCCTAGGTCCCACTACCAGTTAGAGCAGTAATCAACATAATACCGCAGCGGCTGAAGGAGACATTAGCTATATGATGCTTTTAAATTATGTAACACCATGAAAATATAAAGAAATCTTTCTAAGGTGACAATTTTTTCTTTTTTACTTGGAATTAACATGTAGGATTCATTTTGGCATGTTTACCTTCAGAATTTTATTTTTAAAGGGATTTCTTTGGCACTATGAAAGGCTACAAAGTATTTATAATTGTTAAATTATAATAATTTTTGCAATAAGTGTCCATGAAATTTCCTCATAGTAGTAAAAACTGAATACTGTATACCATTTTAGCTAACTTCCTTGCAAATTGAAAATAATTCAGCATATTGTGTTAATTTTAAGAAAAATTTATTGGACATTATGAAACAGCTATAGTGTTCTTTACAACAAAATTTAATCTTTTATGAGTTGAAAATTAATTAAAAGGCAAATGTAGATCAGAAAAATATTCTTGCACTTTAAAGTTGTTCAGTTATATTGCTACAGACACACAGATGCACCATGTTTCATGATCTGGATCCATTCTGTCAGTCAAACAGGGACACCCATTCTTCAACAAAGTATGGAAATAATATATTTAAAAATTGTGAATCATTCCTAGTCCGATTTCTTTATAAAGACTCTTTTATGAGTTGGGCCAATCTCTGGAAGGCCTAAAGTAGGAAAGAGAGAAGAATTGAAGACATTAGGACATTACTCTGAGAAGCTCTTTGGTAACTCTGGAGATGACTGTGAAAAGCAAGCGTGACAACAGTGCTGTCCGGGCAGAACACCCCCAGGAGCCACTGGGATGTGAAGCATACACCAGGCTTGTACACATTTCCAGAGCTTTCAAAATTACAGCTTACACGTATCACTTTCTATTTTATGTAGTCTAAATATTTTGTATTTTCATATATTCTCTCATCTGCAAACATTACATAGAATTTGGACTGCTCAAATGTGTTCATATATAAAGCCGAGCAAGCTTACAGACAGCATATTAGTAACATGAGAAGCAAGTAAAAAGAACACACACACACACTTCTGAAAGTCAAAGGCAATGCTTGGTTAATAGCTCTTCCTTTTGTGTTTTTCTGCACACAGTCTAGATCTTTTAAATCGGTTTGTCTTCATAGAAATAGACCAATGGCTTATGATTTTACTGTCATTTATGTGATCCCAAGAAGAAGGGAAAAGGTACTGCCCCAGAACCTGATGGAAACCCCCTCCCCTAGTACAGTTCAGGAAGTCCGGGCCATTTACTCACAAGACAACAAACTTTAACTCTAGTTCAGTTTCATTTGCTTACAGACTCCTGGCAATAGTTCATGACTGGTTCACTGAAATCCGGCTTTTAGAGGTGTAGGAAGCCAGACATTACATCATTTCTGACTGCCAAGGGGCACACACACATCCAAGAGCAGAGCCAGGAGGCTGTGGCTGAAGAGCATACTCACGATGTCCATCTGCTCTGGAGTAACCAGAGAGAAGGAGGCTCTGAAGAAGGAAGTGGGGGCTGAGCTGTCGATGAAGAAGCCATTGCCAGGAACAAATAAGACCTGTGCAAGGGAGAGGAAAATAAGTGAGCACACTGCTGAAGGAAAACTAAAAGAAAATGCATGAAAATGTAGTATTATTGTTGGGAGGAATATTTTAAGCTTAAAAGCCATTATTGAAATAATAAATCACAATAGAGAACAAAAATATACATACACAAGGAAAAGTACTCACCATTGATAGGACTAATGTATTTCTTCCCCACATATAAAGAATGCATAGTAAATGAGAAGAAAACACCAAATTTAAATGTTCATCGGACAGGTTAAAAGGAAATGGTAAAATAAAGATAAGCTGCTAACCTATCTACAAAAGTAATATGAACACAATCCTTGAGAGTTCTAACTGGGAGCAAAGACAACTAGGAATTGGTCTGGCAAAGAGCGGGGACAGTATTTGAGGGAGAAACCTGGAAACGTAAAGGCCCTGGGAGAGGAGAAAAATGGAACGTTTAGGGAAACTGAAAGGATGCAAATGCTGAAGCAGGAAGAAGATAAAAATGTTAGTACGTGTGTCCAAATGGGTGCCAAGAACAGCAAACTGCTCTTCTCCTGAGCGCGACGGGACGGCAGGATGCTCAGTCCCTCTTCACCCTAGACACACGCACACTTTATTCCCCTTCCTGACCATGTCCGTTCTTTCTTCCTTCCCTCCCTCCCTTCCCTCTCTTTTTCTCCCTTTCCTTCCCTCCCTCATCCTCATTTTCATGCTGGGGGTTGAACCCAGGACCACACACATTCTAAGAGTGCACTTTGCCTTCCCGGTACCCCTAGCTACTCCATTCAGTATTTTCCTTTATAGTTGTTGTTTTCATGGTGCCTTTTCACAGCAAGAGAAACCCTAACCAAGACACCTGGATTACGCTGCTTGGCTCTCTCGCTGGCCCAGGAAAGGGTTCTGGCTTTTTTTTTTTTAATCAATAAATCACTGCGTGTGTAAGACACCCAAAGCTACACGTGTGGTAAGGAGTGACTCTGAACTCAAAGCGAAGGGGAATGTCTGAAATTGGTCGCTGATGAGAATGACTGTATTTCCATCAGTCCATCCAATTGTAACTTCAGTATTTATCAAAACTTAACAATGAGGCAATATTCCTAATATCGCAACATCACATGTGCCCAGGCCACAAGATGTCTTTTCATTGTATTCAAAGAAATGAGTTCAGAGAAATAGTGTAAATATTCTGTTGGCCATCTCCCGCTTTTACCTCTTTTTTAATAGCCTTTTTTTCAATCAGTTCTTTTGTATCAGAGATTCCCTTCACTTTAATCCACAGAAACATCCCGGCATTGGGAGCATGCCATTCTGCCAGACCTATGAACAAAAGAAGACAGTGGCTCTAGACATTTCTGATGACACCAAATTGACAGTCCCAACAGCACGGGGGCAGTGACTGTAAACAAGGACTTCTAGACAATGTGTTTCTGTGAAAGCTTCTCAAACATATGATTTGATGAGATTCCCCGGAACTGATGTTCTGCTGTAAGGGGCTGACTGAAGGGAGACGGGAGACGGTAGCTCCTGGGAGCAGTGAGTGGAGTCAGCCTTCAGAGAGAGCATGGGATTGAGGGTGTCTCTCTGTCCCTCAGACTGATGCTCACACCTAAGACAAAGGGCTGTTTCAATTTTAAAGTCGATCCTTATTCTTTCTGGAGTCACCTTGGATTTCATAAATTCTGTTATTTATGGATGCTCAGATGGATTAATTTTCTGCAGAAATGTAATTAGTTAGGATAAAGGTACTTAAATTCAAGAATTCCAGATGTGTTTACAAGCTTTATGTGTGTTATGATAGAAAAACTAAAAAGAAAGGACAAGTATTTTGATTTTAATTACTTAAAAAATCTTGACATTAATATTTCATCACCACTCATACACAATGTGGTAGAACAGTGCTCTGATCATGCAGATATAATTCTGCTTTAAATGAAGACTTTATAGAGAATGATATATGACAGACATAAGGCAGTGTTGATATTTTTGACTTATTATTCTATTAGTCTTTACATCATTTTTCCTCCCCCCATTTTTTTTTTTTTTTTGAGACAGGGTTTCTCTGTAACAGCCCTGGCTGTCCGGGAACTCACTTTGAAGACCAGGCTGGCCTTGAACTCACAGAGATGTGCCTGCCTCTGCCTCTCAAGTACTGGGATCAAGGGCATGCGCCATCACCACTTGGCTATTATTTGCACTTTTAATGGTATAATTAAAGTCAGGTAATTTATCCGTCTTCTTTCCTTAATAAAAAACCATCCTAAATTCAAAGCAACAATAAAACATATTAAACAAATATGTGTGGCTAATGAATAGAAGGCAAAGGATTTTAATGAATTTAAGATTTTAAAATTATACTATACCACTTGCCTTTATTTGAGCTTAGTTAGAAACAAAGTATTTTAGAAACAAAATTTTGGAACAACCAAAACTTTCTGAAAGTTTTTGTGGAAGACGAGTTTTATTCAGTGGCAGGTAATATATTGCTGGTTAACTTTTTTGACTGAGCCTTTTTTTTTTGTTTTGTTTTGGTTAATCTTAGAAGCACAGAATCTGGGGTCAACACTGCAGTCCAGCTGGTAGAGTGCACGAAACCCAGGTTCTATTGCCAGCATCTCCTAAACTGGGTGTGCTAGTACACGCCTGCAATTTCAGCACTTGGAAAGTGGCAGCAAGAGGATCAGAAGGAGGCCAGCCTGGGTTTCAGAATTTATCTTTAACAAATATATTGTGGCAGATGGCAGAGATGGTAGAAGTCAAGGGTTAACAATGTGGCACTTGTACCATTCTCCTTAGGGCAGCCTTTCCTCTGCAAGAAAGTGTCTACACTACGGTCCACACTGTAGGAGCCAGCCACAATAAGCTAAATATGAACAGATCACCCAAAGGAAGTTCTTTACTTCCAACCATTATCACCTGCCAGAGTAGGACTCAGCCATGGATACATTTAATAGAGGCCTGAGTCTCAGTAGTTTACCCTGAAGCAATACCTGGTTGCAGGAAGAGCCACAAACTGAGATTACCAGAGCACCACCCAAAAAACAGACCAATCAAAGGAAATGCCTAACATTCCAACCACTGTAGATAAGACCACTTGCCAGTGCACCTCACCAAGGACACCCCTAGACAAATGTCAGCCAATTAGGGGTTCTGAACCTCAGAAACCTCTCACCTCCACCTTTATTAATATAAAAAGCCAACTCTAACTGAGCTCAGGGCTTTCCGTTTATTCCAAGTTTGCAAACTTGCATAAAATAAAGACTCTGCTTTTACATACAAGACTTGGTCTCCTTGTTGGCTTTCGGGGGTCTTTGCGGATTTGGGCATAACACACACCAGACCTGACCACAGGCCATGTCTGTCACCCACCCAAGAGGTGCGAGTGCTTGTATTTATATTAATGCCACATGTTCTCCACTCACCACTTAACCACTTGTCTGCAGCTGCCAATATGGCACTCCTCTGGTCCCTGTAGAAATCAATAGTTCTAGAAGACAAAGACAAGACATTGAGTTCAGAACCAGACATAGTGTGGGAGGACTTGCTTTTCTGCTTCGATCGAAATGTTGACTGCTTCATAAGAGAGCACTATAGTGCTTTGACATGTGTCCTGAAAAATTTAAAAAACTTCCTTCCCCATTGTCTCAGTGTGTGGGTGCACCCCTCGCGGTCCTGAGTTCCTTGCTCGTGCTCTCTCTCCATCTGCTCCTGATTTGGACCTTGAGATTTCAGTCCGGTGCTCCAATGTGGGTCTCTGTCTCTGTCTCCTTTCACCGCCTGATGAAGGTTAATATTCAGGTATGGGGATGTTCTATCGGGAACTCACCAAGGCCAGCTGGCCCGGGTCTGAAAAATCATGGGATAAAACCGGACTTGCTGAACATAGCGGACAATGAGGACTACTGAGAACTCAAGAACAATGGCAATGGGTTTTGATCCTACTGCACGTACTGGCTTTGTGGGAGCCTAGGCAGTTTGGATGCTCACCTTACTAGACCTGGATGGAGGTGGGTGGTCCTTGGACTTCCCACAGGGCAGGGAACCCTGATTGTTCTTTGGGCTGACAAGGGAGGAGGACTTGATGGGGGAGGGGGAGGGAAATAGGAGGCGGTGACGGGGAGGAGGCAGAAATCTTTAATAAATAAATAAATAAAAAGAAAAAAAACAAGGGGTGCACCCACCCACTGAGACAGTGGGGCTGATCTATTAGGAGCTCACCAAGGCCAGCTGGACTGTGACTGAAAAAGCATGGGATAAAACCGGACTCTCTGAACATGGCGGACAATGAGGGCTGATGAGAAGCTAAGGACAATGGCACGGGGTTTTGATCCTACTTCATGTTCTGGCTTTGTGGGAGCCTCGCCAGTTTGGATGTTCACCTTCCTAGACATGGACGGAGGGGGGAGGACCTTGGACTTTCCATAGGGCAGGGAACCCTGACTGCTCTTTGGACTGGAGAGGGAGGGGGAGAGGAGTGGGGAGAGGGGGAAAAGGGTGGGAGGAGGGGGAGGGAAATGGGAGGCTGGGAGGAGGCGGAAACTTTTTTTTTCCTTTTTTCAATTAAAAAAAATAAAAAAAGAAATTTACCCAAAAAAAGAGAAATAAAAAAAACTTTCTTCCCCTTTTGTTATAGAAAAGTTAAATTATAAAAATGAATAGAGCAAAATCCATTTCTATATAAAATATGGAATATAGGTGCAGCAGAAATAGGAAGACAGACCTCTGTGTTCAGCTGGCTGAAGTTATGTCATCTTCGGTGAAGGAGAACACTTGAGATGGAAGGAAGCTGTACTGCAATGCTGAGTCACTGTTCTGGGAAGGGGACCCAGTTTCTGCTAGTCTAAGTGGCTCAGGAAGCACCACACTTACATCACAAAAGCAATTCACGACCAGTTTTCATGCCTTGTGCCCTTAGCTGATCATCAAATAAGATGTTTATATGTGTGGGTTGATGTGGGATTCCCCTCTGTATGCTGAAAATATATTTTATCACCATTGGTTAATAAAGAAGCTGCTTTGGCCTATGGCAGGGCAGAATACAGAAAGGTGGGAAATCCAAGCAGAGATAAGAGGAGGAAAGAAGGTGGAGTCAGAGGGACACCATGTAGCTGCCCAAGAAACAAGGTAACAAACCACGAGCCTTGTGGTAAAATATAATAGAAGGGGGTCAAGATGTAAGGAGCTAACTTGAAGAAGTCTTTCAGCTAAAACAGTGACCCCTAACCTGGACCACTGTGGTGTGGTGTGTTTGGGCAATAGTTCAGGCCAGACATTGAACGCCACTGAGCAGACCTTCTATGTGAAAAGCAACTAAAACAAAAAAGACAACTCTCTGTCTGTGATTTTGGACACTGAAGAAAAAAGAATGAAGGGTATAGAGAGATGGCTCCATGACTAAGGATATTTGCTATTCTTGCAGAGGATCTGGGTAGGATTTCCAGCAATACATAACAGCTTAAAGCCATCTCATAACTAGTTCACGACAGTGTGTAACTCTGGTTCCAGGGGATCTAGTGCCCTCTTCTGGCCTCCCAAGCACTGGGCATGTGGTACGTAACATATATACAAACAAACGTTCATACACACAAACCACAGTTAAATAAATCTTTACAAGGAAGGAAAAATAATAAACCAGTACGTGGCATCATTTGCACTTTGTATTCCGTGCTCTTATTTTGCTCCCAAATATTTTAACAACTGACCCAATACCTGTCAATATGAGCCAGGAAGCCCTCTTCTCCCCATTGGTATAGAAGCTGTGATATCATGAGCTGGAAGAGAGAGAACGGTTGTGATGCCGTCGTTTATTCTCAAATGAACTGAGGTTGTATTTTCTAAACACAGAAGACAACCACTTACACGTAAACACACGGAAATATGCAACAAGGAGCCTGGATCAGATCCATGACTTCAATAAACGTCATTAAAGCCAGGACAGCAGTACTCAGGCTCAGCTATAAAATGCTCACTGCATAAACATGTGGGTCCGAGTTCAGGCCCTAGCACCTTTGCACAGAGCTGAGCACAATGGTGTGCACTTACGACCCCCTTGCTGGGGGTTGGGCAGGGTGACTGCGGAGGTCTGTTAGCTGCAGTGAGAGATCTTGTCTCAAAGGACACCTGATGCTGACCCCTGGCCTGGACCTGCCCGTTCACACACAAATGGCCACATACACACACAAAGCAAAAACAAAAAAGAAAGCAAAACCTCGTCAAATCCAGAACTTCATCGTATGCTAGGCTCTACTATAACTTATTAATAGATCTGTATATTTGAACCTTCATAAGAATTAAGAAAGGTTAGTTCTGTTTTGCTGATGAGGAAACTGAAGCGTAAAGCTTAATTTTCTTTATGTCAAACAACTGATCATAGAGTTGGATTCCAAGACAGATTTCGGCTCCAGATCCATGCTGCTGGTTGCTGGACTACAACGCCTCGGCAAATTTGAAAACATATATAATATTCTCTTTCTTTCCTCTTGGGTTGTGTAAGGATCAAACCCAACACCAAATCACTATTAAGTGTATACTAAAACAAGTTATATCCTGAGTCATCCAAACATATACAGCAGGTATATTCTATTAAATATTGAAAGCTTTTCTATTTAAAGTGGAGGAGCTCTGAAAGTTATAATAATTTTTTGTTGATAAAATATAAAAATATGAGAAAAGCTCTTTGGTGAAATACCAGGATGTTTATAGGATGTAGAATATAAAACAAGTGTCCTGTGAGATATAAACTTCTTGTTTTGAGGGCCAAAGATATGGTACAGTCAGTAGAGTGCTTGTCCTGCAAACATAAGAACTCGAGTCCAGATTCTCCCAGTAAAAAGCCAAGCACAGCAGCTGGAACCCACAATCCCAGCACAGGGGCAGTGGACACGGGTGGATCCCTGGGGCTTACTGGCCAGCCAGTCTAGCAAAAAGGTGAGCTCCAGCTGAGCTTCAGGTTCAATGAAAGACTCTGTCTCAAAGAATAATGTGGAGAGCAATTAAGGAAGACATCTAGTGCCGACCTATGATCTGCACACACGGTGCACACACATGTATGCTCACGCAGTCCACATGTGAGCATTCACACGAACAAATGCAAGGGTGCACAAAAGAAAAGATCTCGTCCTCAAGACCAATAATTCCCAAATCCACTACTTTTTCGAAGCTTGAGAGGAAATTCCTATATGATCTTATTACTTAACTTTATTTTAGTTAAAATGCTTTCTGATGAACAACTTTGGAAGCAGTTGAGGACTGCGCAGAAGACACCCTAAACAGGCTTATTTCTTCACATCATTATAAATCCCAACACAAGAAAGCCAAAGTTTGAATTACTTCATCAAATTTAGTTCCATAGGTTTTTTTCCCACGCTTATTAATTGACTGACTTTCAGTGTTCCCCACAGATAGATGAGTCTGCCCTGGTTCATAAGGACTCTGGGAAGGCAGCGTGACAACACTGGCTTAAAGGATTTCTCATTTGCTGCTTAGATTAAACCCCTCTAGGTGCTGGTCTGCTCATTCTGTCTTAAAGATGGAGATTCAGCATTTGATTTTTCTTCCCTATCGGCTTAAATTAATCTTATTTGTCTACATCTGATTCTGATTAACCATAACAATAACAACCACCTTATCCTTAGTGTATAGGAAGGCCACTGATTTTTTTGGAGTTGATCTTGTATCCTGCCACATTATCATACAACAAAAGTATATGCTCTACTATGTTCATAGCAGCATTGTTTGTAATAGCCAGAACCTGGAAACAACCTAGATGCCCTTCAATGGAAGAATGGATGAAGAAAGTATGGAATATATACATATTAGAGTACTACTCAGCAGTAAAAAACAAGGACTTCTTGAAGTTTGCAGGCAAATGGATGGAAATAGAAAACACTATCCTGAGTGAGGTAAGCCAGACCCAAAAAGAGGAACATGGGATGTACTCACTCGTATTTGGTTTCTAGCCATAAACAAAGAACATTGAGCCTATAATTAGTGATCCTAGAGAAGCTAAATAAGGAGAACCCAAAGAAAAACATATAGGCATCCTCCTGAATATTAACCTTCATCAGGTGATGAAAGGAGACAGAGACAGAGACCCACATTGGAGCACCGGACAGAAATCTCAAGGTCCAAATCAGGAGCAGAAGGAGAGAGAGCACGAGCAAGGAACTCAGGACCGCGAGGGGTGCACCCACACACTGAGACAATGGGAATGTTCTATCGGGAACTCACCAAGGCCAGCTGGCCTGGATCTGAAAAAGCCTGGGATAAAACCGGACTCGCTGAACATAGTGGACAATGAGGACTACCGAGAACTCAAGAACAATGGCAATGGGTTTTTGATCCTACTGCACGAACTGGCTTTGTGGGAGCCTAGGCAGTTTGGATGCTTACCTTACTAGACCTGGATGGAGGTGAGTGGTCCTTGGACTTCCCACAGGGCAGGGAAACCTGATTGCTCTTTGGGCTAATGAGGGAGGGGGACTTGATTGGGGGAAGGGGAGGGAAATGGGAGGCGGTGGCGGGGAAGAGTCAGAAATCTTTAATAAATAAATAAATAAATAAATAAATAAATAAATAAATAAATAAATAAAAAACAATAACAACAACCACCACCACCACCCTAAGTTGCGCTTACCTGTGAGAGGGTACAGGGATGCAGTGATGAGACTTGTGTGTGCAAAACAATCCTCTCTATCAAGGTCTTGGGGCCAGTCATAAACCCTACTCTCAGCCTGCACAGAAAGAGAGAAGGCTTTATACCAATCCCACATCAGTAAGCAATGAGAATCATTTTGGTGATCTCACTAGGAAAAAAGTGATGACCTGAGGACAAATAGATCTTGATGACTTAAATATTCTAGTCATAGTACTTACTTCTTACTTCCGAAACACTTAAATTTAAGTACATATTATAAAACAATGTGAGTATCATTAAGAATTTCTAAATATGATATTTTAATACCAGTTTCCAAACAGTGCTCAATCACCTTCCTACAGCTTATACTACTAGCCAAGCATCTCTGAATACTGGAAATTATAATACTCATTGTAAAAATAATACTCAAGTAAAATAATCACATGCCTATTAATGAGTTTCAGTCAAGTGGAATACAAGCCTTCTAAATAAGAGGTTCTTGAACTAAAAGATTTGAGGTGAACTTCATGTTAGAGATGCAAGCCTTACCCAGAGGAGATGATCTTTGAGAAGCTGTCGGCTCTGATCACACGCCCATCCACATCCATGGAGAGAAAGGTTGGCACCCAGGGCTTAAAATAGGAAGAAAACCACTGTTGGCATGCAAGCTCTGATCACTGCAAGGCTGCTTTGCACATAATGGAGCAGGCAAACAGCAATAGCCTGGACACATACAGCAGCCATGTCTTACCTTGTTCTAGGCCCTAAGATCTGCAATGTATGTGTTCTTATACTAGTGTCTGTCTGATCTCAGGGTTTCTCTGTGAAGTACACTCACAAAGGGTTCCTTATTGGCTCAAGATGCCATGACTATGGATTTGGAGTAGCTTCCAACAGGTCCTCTGTCTTCCCCGGCATTGAAGTCTGGGGTTATTAGATTTAGGGGAAGGACTCAGGGGAAGTGAGCTCAGATACAGTGGCTATCCTTAGAACTGACTAGAAAGACAAAGAGCGCTGTGAATGCAGGTGAGAGGTTTAGTTAATGTTGCATACTGACAGGGAAGGGGCTCTAGCCATTGTGAGCATGGCAAACATGGCTCTGCCAGGCCATCCTCTTCTCCCCATTCTCTCTGCCTTGCTAAAAACTTTTATATTACATCCCTAAACCTTACCCCAAGGTCTACTCCTTGACTATCAAAGTCTGGCTATCAAAATATTGAAGTTCAGCAATCAAAAGCCCCCGTTGGCTCTCCTAATTAACACACCCAATTAAAACTGAACATCTCATCCTAGTACAGGGTTTTTTACCTTATAGACTGTTGTTTGCCTATGAGCCATATCTGTCTCCGCTCTATGAGAGAGGCCTTTGTCCTGCCCCCATCCTCCAGAACAAATACCTCTTCTTCCTCTCCCTTGTTTTCCTTTCCTCCCTCATCTTCTACCTCCTGTCTTTGTCTCTTACTCCCTGCCCTCTGTCTTTCTAGGGTAAATACATCTTCTTTTTGCTTAGAACTTTGTCTTTGGGGTTCCTGATCTGATTTTTCCCTAGAAACACTAAGATTTTCTCTGAACTTAGGGCCAAGTGAGAAAGGGGTTCAAGATCACACCCAGGGAGGGAGGGCACAGCAAACCATGCTCTACAGAACTATGTAGCAAACAAGTTTTGTGTCTTCTCCGTAGATGTAAAGGGAGCAACTGCATCCAATCAGAGGAAGGGATGGATGTCTGCAGTCCTGAGGACATGCCCTGGTTAGGCCCTGGAGCATGGAATACTATTACTGTCTGCTGGAAAACTGTTATCATCATGAAATGCAGACACACACTTACAGTGAGGATGACTTCAAACACCCTTGATTCTCTAGATGAGGTTCAGAGTAGCTGACAAGGGTACAGTTATGTGGCTGCAGTGCCTTCTTCTCCATCTATGGAGAAATTTGAGCACAGCTTGAATACCACCTCATTCTCCCTTAGCTATCAGTCTAATCAGCTGCCATTACCAGACTGAAGGTGAAATACAAGATAAAACCTATGCTATGTCAGAGGTTAATAGGAAATAGGATCTGGAGTTCTGCACCACCAGCCTACTTGGCTCTGCTTGTTTAAATGGATCTTTCAGAGAACTAGCTACTATTCCAAAGGCAGATAATTTCTAGAATAAGCAATGATACCAAAAAGAAAACTGACAAAATTGGAAAATTGCAAAACCATAGAGAGCGCACGAACTATTCATGTTCATTGACTCAAGTCAGGTTCACGTCCAATGCAGCTAATAACTTACCACTAATGATTTTTCGTAAGTCTACATACCTTGTTGAACTGGAGAAAGTAGTAAGGATCATCTTCTATTATGAGGAAATCATATTGTCTTGCAAGCTAAAAGGTTAAAATGATATATTTATTTCTTAAGAACTGTCTAAAATGAAAATTACTGGAATCACCATTCTTTGTTCTCGCTCATTCATTCATGAACCCATCCATTCAGTTTCTGTTATCCCAGACATTGAGGCTGGGGATGAGTGAGCTGCTAAAGGCACTTTTTCTCATGCAAGGCAAGATGTGCATAAGCCAGTTAGATCATGAATAAGGATTAAAGGAGGTCACATCTGAGGAAGAGTTTTAGGACATCATGCCAGCTAGTTTCAGGTCAACTTCACAAACCTAGAGTTATCTTAAAGGAGGGAACTTCAAGTGAGAAAATGCCTCCATAAGATACAGCTGTAAGGCATTTTCTTAGTGACTGATGTGGTAGGACCCAGCTCACTGTGGAGGGTTTCATCTCTAGACTGGTGGTTCTGGATTTCATAAGGAATCAGGCTGAGCAAGTCATGAGGAGCAAGTCAGGAAGCAGCACCTGTTCATGGCTTCTGTATCAGATCCTGCCTCTGGGCTCCTGTTCTGTTTGAGTTCCTGTCCTGACTCCCTTTGATGAAGAGCTGTGATGTATAAGTGTAAGCCAAACAAACCCTTCCCTCACCAAGTTGTTTTGGTTATGGTGTTCATCATAGCCATAGTCACCCTAAGACAGAAGATTTCTGAGGTCAAACTTCTGGGGAGCTCTTCCGGACAAGGTCACAAAACTCAAAATGATCAAGATGATCAATTAGTTATGAAAATATTGGGGAAGGAGGATTCTAGACTGAGGGATGAGTGAAAGGAGGGATCATGGGGTGAACAAAACAGTTAGGTTCCATGTAGCTAACCAGACAGAAAAGGAGAATATGGCTTTGGCATTTGGGGAGAAGCTAAGAGAGAAAGAGAGGGAAGGAGAGGGAGGGAAAAAGAGAGAACGGAGTAATGGCATCACACAGCTTTACAAACTTATAATGGAGTTTTTAACTTTTAGAATTTCGAAAGTCACAAGACCGGCTCTTTGTTTACCATACCTCAGGGCCTAGGACTGGTTGCCCTGCAAACAGAGACCAGTTAGTTAAACAGGAGGAATCAAATGCAGCAGGGTGAGTGATGATGTCATCCTGTCACACAGTGAGGAGGGACAGTGGCTTAGGAAGTGGAGCTAGGAGTAGTGGTGGAGAAAAAAGATCAATTTAGAAGAACTTGGTGGTGGGGTCCACAGGATGAATCGTATATAAGAAGGGAGAAGTGAGAAATGAAGGGAATTGGTCATGGACACCCCCATGCTGGAGAGCATGGAGGGGTGGGTTATACATGAGAGGTTTAGGGGCGGGGCTAGGGAAAGGCCGGGATATTTGGTCCAGGTTGAGTCTGAAATCACAATGACTCACAGTTCACGGTAGAGGTGCCACTGAGCAAGGGGGACATCAACTTATGCAAAATGAAATTTATAGCCTCGGGACCAGATACTGCTATTAGGGAAACGTGTAGATAGCACAGCTCAGGAGAGAGCCTGGGAGATAAAACATTATAACTATCAAAGCAATGTCTCAAACCTTTATGCTGTCCAGGAAAAGGCACTGGTTGGAATCTGGCTGTGATTCCACTGCACAGTTAGGTTCCATGTAGCTAACCAGTGCTTAACACATTTTTAGAGCAAGTTGTAGGGAAGGTTAGGGACTCAGAGACAGCAGAAGCCTTACAAAAGGCATATCTTATTTTTTCAGATTTATGTACAGCTCTGTTCATGCTTGATATTAAAAAAATGGCAAAAGTACAGGGCAGCATAGGCACCTACAGAGATTTTAGAAAGAAGAGTCCCCTATTGGTTTTTTAATTTTTTTTTTTTTTGCCCAAAGTGATGATGAGTAGCAAAGAGACAGAACAAGTCTAAAATAGAGGGGAAACACAAGCATCCAGTAATAAATAAAATAGGGGGAAACACAAGCATCCAGTAATATAAACCAAATGTGTCCTCATTACAGGTGGTCAAGAATACCACTTTTCTCATATGAAAATACCAACTAAATGAAAGGAAATTCAGAGACAAGAGCTGTGGCCATTTATTGTGTGTTAATTTGGTCGGAACCTTGGCATAGATGGAGGAGTCCCTTTTATTAGAAGGTGTCTTGGAAACAAGAGGGCAATAGGAAAATCAGCATCCCCCAAAGGCAAAGAAGAAGCCTGACCACACACTTGCCACCCTCTTGGAAATACCTCATAGATTTCCTTCTTGCGGGCACTCGTCAACGAGTAGCCTGTAGGGTTGTTGCCATTTGGGACAGTATAAAGAAATTTTGGAGTCTTTTTCGTGGGGTCCTGGGCATCTTCTGGCTTCCATCGGGAAAGTATTTTTCTGAGACCCTCTGGAATAATCCCATGCTCATCACTGGGGACGTTAATAATGTTGCCACCCAATGGTTTCATCTGCGGAGGACAAAAGGAAACCCAAGAATGCAGCAAGATTACAAAAACTCAAGCACCATTTTGTAAACGCATCAAGAACTGTGCCGTTCATGCCCGTAAGCATGTGAACTGTACTTAGCTCCAAGCTCCAGAGGTTTGAGCTGTATATTGTAATCCTATTGTTCCTCTGAGGTCAGCAACAGCTGCTGCCTATTCATTCCCACGGGAAGGCTCGCACTTCTTAGCCTCGCCTGTGTTAAGCCTGGTCATGTGTGTCTTACTCTGGTTCACAGAAGGTGAGCCGCCGCTGATGTACTCTTCTCTCCTAAGCCAGAACTGTAAAACACCAGCTCTTGGTTGCCTATGTGTTTTCCCATTTGCTCCACGACTGGCAACGTGCCAAACAGAGGGTGCTTCTGTGAGGTTGGGGCTTGGAAGGAAGATGCCAGGGAGCAAGCTGCATAGCCTTGAGGGGGTGTGTGGTGGGAGAGAAATACAGCTCGGAAGCTGGCAGCGCTCGACTTGCCTCTTCTGGCTGAATCATCTTATAAGAGAGAGGACTGGTTTACCACTACCCATGGGCAATTATGGGGGACACCACATGCATGCCACGGTGCTGTGACCAAGAGTATGAGCAGAAATATCTATGGAAGGACAGGTTATTTTTATTTTTTAAAAAGATTTATTTATTATGCATACAGTGCAGGCCAGAAGAGGACACCAAGTCTCATTACAGATGGCTGTGAGCCACCATGTGGTTGCTGGGAATTGAACTCAGGACCTTTGGAAGAGCAGGCAAAGCTCTTAACCACTGAGCCATCTCTCCAGTCCTGAAGGCAAGTTTATATGGGCTCATGGTTTCAGGGATTTCCATCCATTGTGGCAGGGAGAGCATAGAGTAGCAGAACAGCCTCACATGGTGGTGGTTCAGAAAAGAGAGAGAGGTTGAGGAAAAGGGGTAGAGGTAGGGGCAGGGGTAGGGAGTATGGGGAGAGAGGGGAAGACCTATGGGAGGCAGAGAGAGAGAGAGAGAGAGAGAGAGAGAGAGAGAGAGAGAGAGAGAGAGAGTTAGTTCTCAGGCCAATCAGGCTGACAACCAACACTAGCCATTACATTCCTCTGGGCAGATTGGTAAGATTAATGGTTAGGAGGTTCTTACTATGAGTGGAAATAGTGTCCTTTACAGATGTGGAGACCAACAGCCAGACATTACGTGGAGAGAGAGAGTCTAAATTGGAGGTCTCCATCAAATCCCTCCACTCAGAGTTCAGAGAGTCCTGTGAAAGATGAGGTGGAAAGATAGTAAGAGCCAGTGGGGGTGGACAGCAGGAGAACACAGGCCCATGAATCAACTAAGCAAGGTACATATGAGCTTCCAGAGACTGAAACAGCAAGCACAGGAACTCCATGGGGTCTACACCAGTTCCTCTGAGTATAGTATAGCTATTAGGTCAGTATTTTTATGGGATTCCTGCCTGGGAATGAGTGGGTCTCTGACTCTTGTGCATGCTCTTGGTACTCTTGTCTGTTAAGTTGCTGTGTCCAACTTTGAGATCAAAGTTTTTGCATCATCTTATTATGTATTATTTTGTCATGTTTGGTTACCTCTTAGAATTCTTTTCTAATGGGAGACAGAAAGGGATCGGGAGGGGAGATGGGGAGAAGCTGGGAGGAGGAGGAGGGGAGAAACCATAATCAAGATATATTGTATGAGAAAAGAATCTATTTTCAATGTTCAGTTCTACCACCCTAACAGTGTGGACAAGTAGATCTAATTATTCTATACAATGAAGAGCATTCCCATGCTTCTACGACGGGGAAAACTGCCACAGTTCCTAGAACCTTATCACTGGATGGTTCTGATTTCTCTCCTGGTTCCAGCTGTACTTCCCTGCCTCTGATCCACTTTGTGAACACAGCCACCCTAAAGTGGGATTCCCCAACCCAACCTAACAGTCAGCCGTGAGACATATAATACCCCTATTCCTGCATGCTGCAGTCCTACTGTTTTAACACTGGAGAAGAAACTTTCAACTAGACCATACTGCTCTAGACTTATAGTAAGCTGACATGTAACATGGTTGAACTCAAACTCTTGGTGATGGAAAAGCAAGTTTTTGTAAATTAAGTCATATTTGATATAAAACATTAAGAATTGGACACAGTTTTTATACAGTATAATTTTAGTACATACTCCTTAATTCTCTAAAGAAGAAATAGGGCATGCTCAATGTGTTGCATACACCTTTTAGGAGCCTCTGGATCACAGATGAAAATGTTAACTATAATTTATAGTGGACAGATATTTTGTCTGTTTATATCCTCATACTGCTGTGAATTCAAAGAAAAAAACAGCACACAATTCAACCTGGTTTGGAAATGAAAGTGCACTTTACAGAAATATTTCAAACACCAAAGTATATGGTAAGTCTACAAATAGGAAGGTAGCATCTCTCCTCGTGCAACACAGTATCTGAAGTCATTAAGTTCCAGGAAGTACAAATGGCTTCAGAGCACACTCACACACAATCATACCACCTTTGCCTGAAACTCAGCCACAGCTCAAGTTAACTTAATAATACGACCCCAAATGCCCAGATCAAATTAAATAAAGTTAGTCAAAATAATTCCGTTTACTTAAACTTTCTTTCTAGACCTACCTCTCAATCCCACTTTGTCTTCCCCATAACTCCTCTCCTGAATGTTTCAAAACATATCCTGGTGCTATAGATATAACTTGTTTCCTGTAACATAAATCGATCATTTCTGCTTGGTGCCAGGAACTGGAACACACTCGTCCTCCACTCCTTTGTAGTTCATTGCTGCTGAGAGTGAATCACTAAAAATGTTCACGGGATTCCAGACAACTTCACTGAAACCAAAGACTCTTTAAAATCAATTTAGTACAGAGTGCACCTTTTAAAAGTTGATCTACCTTCCTGTGTTGTGCGTGTGTGTGCGTGGCTCCGTGCATGTATAGACCCAAGGTTGATGTTAGGCGAATCACCCTCTATCAGTGTTCAACCTTATTCATTACGCCAGGGTCTCTCAATCAAATCAGAATCCATAGCTAGTCTAGAGAGCCAGTTTGCTCTGGGGATTCGCAGGCTCTGCCTTCTGAGTCTGGAATTACAGATAGACCTCGCTCCCACCAGAACTGACTTGGATTATGGGCAACTGAACTCTTGTCCTCTCCTTGCATGAGCCAATATTCTAATCCATGAAACATCTCCCCAAGCCCTCTAAACTGCCTTTGTAAAAAACACAATTTTCTTTTTCTTTTTCAAACAGTAGCTTTGATCTTAGTGTTTTGATGTTAATGTGATTAATAGCATATCACGCACTCAGAATTCGGCTGTCACACAAAATCAAGCATCCTGTTAAATTGTAATGAAAGTGAACTTTACTATGAGAAACAGATTAGGGACCAAATGACTGCAGAAGCTAATAAACCACACCAGTTTTAAACACACGACACTACTGAGGCTTGCTGCAAAGCTTAATAGAAGAACTTGTATCTTAAGAAGGTCTTTGAGATGACAGGCGTTCCAAAGGGCTGAAGAGACTTGCTGTTTTGTAAAATATGTACTCACAGCATAAAGGGTTCCGGGAAACAAAGGTTCGTTTACGAGGATAGTGTCTCCGGGGTTGGTGAGCATTTCAAATGCCTGACAAAAGAAGCAGGGGTTAGCTCGGATAGAACAGCTCCCGTTCTTAGAACATCTTTTCTTTTGTGCTCCCAGGATCTAGAGGGGAGTTGGAAATTTTTCCTTAAGGGTTAGGCGATAACTATTGTGTGAGCCATAGTGCTTCTGTCGCAGCTGCTCATCTGTCCTCCATAGGGAGAGAGCACCCGCAGGCAATGTGTAAGTAAGTGAAAGTATCTGAGTGCCAATAAAACTTTATTTGTCAACGTAGCTAATGGTCTGGGTTTTGCTGTCCAGCAGCTTGTGGCATTCTGTTGTAGGACAAAATGAAAAAGAACACAACTTGTCTGGCTCCTAAAATTCATCTTCTTTTATTGCTTTTTGGAAAACGTGTTAGATGTTGATTATGAATCAGACCAGAGAGGAGTACTGGAGATAAAATCCTCGGCAAAATGGCCAGGTTCCTACTCTCATGGATGCTGGTCCTCTAGGAGAGCTAGACATAGACGCTAATCAGATAATCAGCTCAATAGAGGGGCCAAATCTGTGGCAAGTGCCGTTAGGATCAGGTGCCCAACATCATGGACATCTCATTGCAGGACTTTGGCATTCAGAGAACTTTGATAAGACTTTGGTGAGGAACTGATGTCCTAGAATATATAGAGCTAGTATATATAGGGATAAGTGACATTTGATATCTTTTAATAAACCATAAACCGGGAGACTTCTGGGACTTGAGGTGAAATATAAAGAGGAGGGGGAGAGAGAGAGAGAGAGAGAGAGAGAGTTAGTTGATGTGGGCAAACAGCGACTACACCACATAATCATTCAGGCCATAGAAGGTGATTAAGGACTTTAGAAGGGAGAAGAGAATAGGATAAGCCGCATTTTCAGAAATGCAGTTTCGAAAGATTGTTCTGACTACAATCTAAAATAGTACAAGAAAGTGGGAAGTTTGGAGGGCTGTTGGGAATTATTGAAACGACCCTAGGGGTAGGCAGGTAGTCTCAGCTAGAGAGGTGGCAAGGCAGGGAAGGCCTGAGAGGTCTTTAAGGAATAAAAACCAATGGGGCACACTTGTGGGCCGCGAGGGACTAAAGAGGAAGACTTTGAGATTTTTAGTGCCTGTACCTGGTCAAGAGGAGTTGTTGAGTTTAGTTTTGTTTTTCCCGCCTTAAACGTTCTGCTACAGTGATAGGCAGACAATGGACAAATGCATTTGGAAAGCGCGTGAAAGTGGGGGCCGTGCGCTTCATCACGCGTGTGTGAACAAAGGCACCCAGACGTGCCGCATGCAGACACACTCAAGGACTGAGGTGTGACACCAGGTGTGACTCCAGGGAATCAGAGGTAAGGCAAGGAGGACAGCGGAAAGGAGGCTGCACAGAGGAGAGTGCAGGCGGAGAGAGTTGGGGTGTCCCAAAGGACAAAGTGGGCAGCACTGCCAAGCAGTGCTTAGCAGTTAGGTGTGATAAGGTTTGGCGATGTGGGCTGTGTCATTCCAAAGTTCCTGATGTCAGACCAAAGTTTGTGTGGGGTCCAGCACAACTCGACTGTGCATAAGCCACAGAACAACAACCCCCACCTACCTTCTGCTGTCTCTGCCTCAAGTCTTTTCTCCTGGCAGTTTAAAAGCCAATAAATATATCACAATAAAACAGAGGGCCATATTCAACTAGGCCAGAGGACTTAACTTTTGTTCTCCAATTTGACCTGATGCTTCATTTATTTTTACCGTTCTGAACTTTTGACATCTGATAGAAAACATTCTCCTCCTAATGGACCTGGCCTTCACAAGGCATCCATCCTATCACCAAGCAGACCAGCCGAGTGACTGACAGGTGTCTTGACCACACAAAGAAGGAGGAGGCCTACAAACACCAAATGGATCAGCTGAAAGACAGCTGCATCTCCCCTTTGGCACTGATTACAGGATGGAGATTAGAAGTGGGGGAACTCTCAAGGGCTCACTCCAGCTGAGGAGCTAGCGGTGGTTGATGACTGCTGGGAGAGAAGATTGTCCTTCTGGTGTGTTTGGCTGTTGGTTGGTTGCCCGCACGCCAGTGGGTGGCTCTGCACCCATGCATGATGAGAGCATTAATTGGACTTAGCCAGTTATTAAGAAAAGAGGAGAATGTGAATTTGGAAGGAAGATGTGTTTGTGGGTTTAAGAGAATTTGAGGAAGGAAATATTGGGTGAATATGACCGTTTTTCATTGTGGTCATTTAGAAAATTCTCAAAGAATAAATTACAAAATAAAATAGCTTTAAGAGAAATAAAAAAATCTATTCTTAACCTAGCCTGATAGAATGAGGTTAATTTGTTTAAAAACATATGAAGGATTTAAATATAAGCACAGATCAGCTACTATGGAACAAAAATAAAACCAGATTCTTGCTGTGATCTCCATAATAAAGTCACTTATACTAACTTCCT
Organism: Neodon shergylaensis; assembly: GCA_025134845.1. Classification (NCBI taxonomy): domain Eukaryota; kingdom Metazoa; phylum Chordata; class Mammalia; order Rodentia; family Cricetidae; genus Neodon; species Neodon shergylaensis. The sequence continues at coordinate 1,350,619 of JABTXL010004371.1, forward strand.
TTTTTGATATGACTGGAGTTGTAACAGACAATGAAGAAACGATTTTCTGTCTCTTTCCCCAGGGAAGGTCACAATGGGCTCTCTGAAGGAGGTCATTTCTTTGAGACAACTCCTAACTCTCAGTCCATAGAATCCCAGATGTTTCTCCCCTGGCAAACATCTACACAGTAGCTAATTCTATTTCTTCTTCTAAACACAAAAAGAACTGGCTGCTTGATTTCTCATATCTATTAATTAACCAAAAACCATTTGTACCTGACTTTTGTGGAATGTCCCCCTTGCCTTCACCCCTCCGATCCTCATCCTGTCTTTAACTTCGAATTTTCTGCTTGTTATCCCAGAGGAAAAGGCTTACACTTAGCCCACAAAACACGATCCACTTACTGTGTGGGAGATGACCACATTTAGGAGTGTGCTTGCTTCTGTACAAAACCTTCCTTCTCCTTCCGTTCTTACCTTACAGAGGCCGTCCTGGCAGCCGGAGGTGATGCAGAGATCCATCTGTCCTTGATTGGGTGGGTAGTGGACAGTGGGAGGATTATGCAATTTTATTTGCAACTCTTTTAGCCAGGACAGAAGTTCTGGAATTCTAAGGCATGCAATGCATTTTAAAATTTATGGTCATAATAATTGTAGAACTAGTAGGCAGAGAAGAAATAGTGACTTAATATCAAACTCATTATACATGCAATTTAAAAATCCCTCAAACGCCTTTCAGCAGTTTCAATATTCTCACTTAAAAAATGGTACAATAGCACGAGACATTAAGCGATTCACATAAATTCAATCAGCCAGAAATTCACATAAAGCCAGCCATTTACTCCATGAATCAAGCTTGATTCTACATTCTACTTATATCGAAGCCTGAAGTCTTGCTTCCCCCTACGACATTCATTACATAGTAGAGTCTTTGTGATGCTAGGAAGATTACTGTACGCTATCGAGATGTTTGCCCAATTCATGTTCACATTAATTGCACGATTTCAACAAACTCTTCAAACACAAGATTTTTTGTTTGCTCTGATTGTGTATATAGCCCAGGCTGGCTTGAGATGATGCATATTCCACTCTACATTTAATGAAATATTGCATAAAGAATTAATAAATTAGCCTTCATCATTGGGAGAAGACCAGCTAAAAGAAGTCTTAAGGCATAGGGTTCAGTTTGCTTTCTGGCACTTAGACATTTGAACTTACGGAAACCATGCATTTGTGTTTAAAAGGAGACATCATAATGCCTGCCAGAAAACCAGGTAGGCTGTCCGCAGACCTCTTTCGTTCTCTCTGTTCCCTTCCCCCAGACTCAATGCTTCAGCCTCTTCCCTAGTCCTGTAGCAGATCACCAGCTACATGCTCCCTTCCCCTCAGCCTGCGTCTTCTGTGGGCCTCACAGACTGTTTATTGACCACCCTTTTTTCACTCATCACTGCATTCCAGCCTCCAGCCTCCAGCACCGGCAGCCATCACAGTTTTTTTGGAAAATCTATAGAGGAAGAAGAAACCAAGAAACGAAACACCCACCCAAAAAAGACAAACCCAGAAATCTGCACCTAGACCTATAAGCATCCCAAACCCAGATGCCTAGATGGTATAGGAGGTCCTTTCTATGTGTTGCTTGTATTGGTTAATGAATAAAGACAACTGCTTTGGTCTGATAGGGCAGAACTTAGGTAGGCAGAGAAGACACAACTGAATTCTGGGAGGAAGAAAGCAGGCTTGGAGAGATGCCATGGATCCACCAGAGTCAGATGCTGGGAATTTTACCTGATAAGCCACTGTCATATGGTGATACACAGATTAATAGAAATGGGTTAAATTAAGATGTAAGAATTAGCCAATAAGAAGTTAGAGCTAAGGGGCCAAGCAGTGGTTTTTATTAATAGAATTTCTGTGTGGTTATTTTGGGGCTAAGCTAGCCGGGCTCTCCTCCTACAACACCTAGACATTAGCATAAGAACACAATCAATAACTCGGGCAATATGTCTCCACCAGCTATCCTACCACAGCAAGCAATGTTCATCACAGCCGAAGCGCAAGACAAAGGCCTTAAAACCAACTATATGAAGATGCTAGGGTTCCTGAAGGAGGAAATGAACAAATCCCTTAAAGCATTTCAAGAAAAAACAAACAAACACTAGGAGGAAAGGAATAAAACCGTTAAGGACCTGAAAATGAAATAGAAGCAAAAAAAAAAAAAAACAAAAAAAAAAACCAAAAACCCAAACCAGAAAAACTATGAAAACCTAGCACAAACTGAGGGAAATCCGGAATGAAAAATTGAAGAATTAGAACATGAACTACAGAGGCAAGCTTCACTAACAGAATGCAAAAGATGGGAGAGAGAATCTCAGGCATTGAAGATATGATTAAAAAAATGTGCACATTGGTCAAAAATGTTAAATCTGAAAAAAATCCCAACATAAAGCATCCAGAAAATCAGAGATACTATGAAAAAACCAAACCTGGTGGGATGTTGGTGGTATACCCTTTTAATCCCAATACCTAGGAGGCACAAGCAGGTGGGTCTCTGAGTTTTAGGCCAGTCTGGTCCACAGAGCGAGAACCAGGACAGCCAGAACTACACAAAGACACCTTGTCTAGAAAAATCACTCCCCCAAAGAAGAATGGAAGAAAGAGAGAAAGAGAGAAAAAGAGAGAAAGAGAGAGAGAGAGAACCAAAACTAGGAATAACAGGAATAGAGTAAGGAGAAAAAACCCAGCTCAAAGGCCCAGAAAATACTTTTTCACAAAATCCTAGGAAAAAAATTTCTTAACCTAATGAAAGTGATGCCTATAAAGGTTCAAAACACCAAATAGATTGGACCAGAATAAAAAAATCCCCTTGCCATATAGTAATCAAAACAATAAAGATAAAGAACAAAGAAAGAATATTAAAAGCTGCAAGGGAAAAAGACCAAGAAAAGCACGAAAACCCATCTTTTAGAATTACACCCAACTTCTCAATGGAGACTAAAAGTCAGAAAGGTCTGGACAGATTAGCAACAGACCCTAAGAGACCACAGAGGCCAGCCAGACTAATATACTTAGCAAAACTTTCAATCACCAAAGAAGGAAAAAGTAAGATATTCCATGATAAAGTCAGATTTAAACAATATCTATCTACAAATCCAGCCCTTATAGAAAGTTCTAGGAGGAAAACTTCATCCTAAGGAGGTTACCTACACCCATGAAAACACAGGAAACAAATAATCTCACACCAGCAAAACCAAAAGAAGGGAAACACACACAGATACACACACCATCCCCTCCACCACCACCACCATCAATAAAAGCATCAAAAAAAAAAACCCACAGGAATCAACAATAATTGGTCTTTGCTATCTCTCAATATCAGTGGGCTCAACTGCCAAATAAAAAGACACAGACTAACAGTATGGATTTGAAAACTTTCTGAACAGGCACTAAAATTAGCAATGAATAAATGAGACCTCAAGAAACTGAAAAGCTTCTGTAAGGCAAAGGATACCGTCAATTGGCTAAAGTGGCAGCCGACAGAATGGGAAAAGATTTTACTAACTCCACATCCAATAGAGGACTAGTATCCAAAATATATAAGTAACTGAAGAAACTAGATATCGAAAACCCAAATAATACAATTAAAAATGAGGTCTTCATCAAATCCCTCCCACAAGAGCTCAGGCAATCCTGCAGAAGAGGAGTTGGAACGATTGGAAGAGTCAGAGGAGAGGGAGGACATCAAGAGAACAGGGCCCAGGGGTAGGTCGATCCCGAATTTCCTGAGAAACCTCCACACTACTTTCCAAAGTGGTTGCACAAGTTTGCATTCCCACCAGCAATGGATGAGTGTACCCCTTCCTCCACAACCTCTCCAGCAAAGGCTATCATTGGTGTTTTTGATTTTAGCCATTCTGGCAGGTGTAAGATGGTATCTTAAAGTTGTCTTGATTTGCATTTCCCTGATGGCTAAGGAAGTTGAGCATGACCTTAAGTGTCTTTTAGCCATTTGAACTTCTTCTGTTGAGAATTCTCTGTTCAGCTCAGTGCCCCATTTATAATTGGGTTGATTAGTTTTTTACAGTCTAGTTTCTTGAGTTCTTTATATATTTTGGAAATCAGACCTTTGTTGCGGGGTTGGTGAAGATGTTCTCCCAGTCAGTGGGTTGCCTTTTTGTCACTCTTGGGAATATACTCAAGAGATGCCCTATCATACAACAAAAGTATATGCTCAACTGTGTTTATAGCAGCATTGTGTGTAATAGCCAGAACCTGGAAACAACCTAGATGCCCTTCAACAGAAGAATGGATGAAGAAAGTATGGAATATATACATATCAGAGTACTACTCAGCAGTAAAAACAATGACTTCCTGAATTTTGTATGCAAATGGACGGAAATAGAAAACACTATCCTGAGTGAGGTAAGCCAGACCCAAAAAGAGGAACATGGGATGTACTCACTCATATTTGGTTTCTAGCCATAAATAAAGGACATTGAGCCTATAATTCATGATCCTAGAGAAGCTAAATAAGAAGGTGAATCCAAAGAAAGACATATAGTCATCCTCCTGGAGATTAACTTTCATCCGGTGATGAAAGCAGACAGACAGAGACCCATATTGGAGCACCGGACTGAAATCTCAAGGTCCAAATCAGGAGCAGAAGGAGAAAGAGCACGAGCAAGGAACTCAGGACCGCGAGGGGTGCACCCACATACTGAGACAATGGGGATGTTCTATCGGGAACTCAACAAGGCCAGCTGGACTGGGTCTGAAAAAGCCTGGGATAAAACCGGACTCGCTGAACATAGCGGACAATGAGGACTGCTGAGAAGTCAAGATCAATGACACTGGGTTTTGATCCTACTGCACATACGGGCTTTGTAGGAGCCTAGGCAGTTTGGATGCTCACCTTACTAGACCTGGAAGGAGGTGGGAGGTCCTTAAACTTCCCACAAGGCAGGGAACCTGGACTGTGGGCTGATGAGGGAGGGGGACTTGATTGGGGGAGGGGGAGGGATATGGGAGGCGGTGGAGGGGAGGAGGCAGAAATCTTTAATAAATAAATAAATAAGAAAAAAAAAAAGAGAACAGGGCCCTCCGAATCAACCAAGCAAGGCACATATGAGCTCACAGAGATTGAAGCAGCAAGCAGGACCTGCATGGGTCTGCACTAGGTCCTCTGCCTATACATTATAGCCATTAGCTTAGAATTTTTATGGGACTTCTGATTACGAGAACAAACTGGTCTCTGACTCTTGTGCCTGCTCTTGGGACACTTCTTGTTGGGTTGCTGTGTCCAAACATAGATATGAAAGTTTTTTGACTCATCTAATACATTTTATTTTGTTGTGTTTGGTTATTATTGCTTAGAATCCTTTTGTTTTCCAATGAGACAGAAATGGAGTGGACTAGGAAGGGAGGGGATGTGGGGAGGAACTGGGAGGAGTGGATGGAGGGGAAACTATAAGCAGGATATGTTATATGAGAAAGTAATCTATTTTCAATAAAAAAATAAAATTCTCATTTGATTCTTAAAAAAAAAGAAACATCATTATTGCCCAAGGACTGTTTTATCCATTTTCTCTCTTTTCCCACTCCATGGCTTCATCTAGCATTCTTTTTAGTATCATACTCAGATCAAATAGTACTTTTTTGTAGATTTTTCTTTCTCTGGCTTTCCCAGTCATTTAAAATTGAAAAACCAGTCACCGGGGAGTGTGAAGCATTTAGTACTGATTTTGCTTTTAGCATTTGAAAATTTCTTCTCAAAATTGTCCAAGTCATTGTACTCCTCATTAACAAAAGGACTAGGTCACTTTACCAGTGGGATATGGAAACAAGCCAGTAGAATTTATCATCTATTATCGATAGCTTACCCATAGCTTGGAGAGTATTGAAGGGCTCTTCTGATTGTCTCTTCTTCAAATCGGATGGTGTTTCCGTTTTCCACAGTGAAACTAGCCTCCTTAAAGGGGAACATTTTGGGGTTCGGAGATCCAGGAGCCAGAGAGATCAAGGTTTTCGGTGCCTTGCTCATTATATCAACTATGATAAACACAAAAGAGAAGAAAATATGTCTACTGAAGCATGTATAAACAGACAATTTCGTATGCGTTATAGTCAACGATCATACTTTACAACATCTCGCGATAGAACGTGCCGTGGCCTGAATGTGGATGTCTCTGACCAGTTCCTGAATTAGAATCTAGTCCTCGATATGACATGTTAAAGATGGGTTTAGATCACGATAGCTCTGACCTCAGAAACGGAATTGGTGTTCTTACGAAAGAGGCCGAGCTGCAGCAAGAAGCATCACCAACCATTTGGAATTTCCCTCTTTGGGTACCTGATGTGGGGGACTTCCCAGCCTCCAGGACTGAGAGAAGCGCATTCTTGCTATTTATTAAAACACCCACTCACGCTTCTCTCCTACTCTGACATAGTGGCCACTGTGCAGAGACCGAATGCTAGTCTAAAATAAACACAAAATAACTTTTTCTCGGCTTCCTCACTTGTGGAGGGATAGAAGAATGGGGACGGTCAAGAAAACAGGAGAGGGTTCTGGAATCAAGCAAAGGGACACAGCAGCAGAAGGCCTTTCTCTGCTTATCCCAATACCCACCTGTGTGCTTCCCAGCTCCACCTCTGGCTTCCACTTCCCAGGCCCCTCACTCCACACCCATGCACCTCTGTCTTCCCTGCAGAGCCCTCCTCAGGGATGTGCCTTCACGGCAGACAGCTGAGCTTGTCCTTTTGGTTCAGCGTCTCCAACACCCCAGCGAAAGTACTCACTGCCTTGCCTTGCCTCAGCCCAAGTTCTTAGTGAACACCATTATCTATTCCTCCTTCAAGATCACAGATTGTCTTCACCCTTGAATGAATGAGTGCAACCTAGCGGTGACCACAACAGTGCACCTTGCAAAAGAAAACTTCACTCTTGGAGACAAGGGGAGGCGCTGCCTATGTTTTTCACCTGTGGCTCTGATGGGAGAAGGCTTTCTGGCAATGCTGGTTGCCGTGAGGAACCGTGAGTAATTCATGTCTGTTGGTCGCGTGGCGCAGGATTCGGAAAAATGGTTGCTTAGAACGACCTCCCAGCTCACCGGGGAAGCACAGTTAGCTGGCCCTGCGGAAGGCTGCAGAACGCTACCCAACCTGCCCGGCTGCCGGCTGTCTTCGGTGTCTGCTCTTTAAATAGGCCTGGGCCAGGAGACAGCAGGGACAAAGTCCGTCTGCAGAGGGGATGGGCACCGCGACCGACGCCGGAAGACTGCAGTAGGCCATGCCCTCTCCCGCCCCGCGCACTGGCCTATGGCAGCCAACCGCAGGACGTGGCCCTAAAGCAGTCCACGGGCCAAAATGGGCGTGTAGAGGCGAGACAGGCCAGACACCGCAGTGATGCACGATCGCAACCGGGATTAGTGCCCGAATCCATACAAAGGCAGCATTGACTTTTGACCTTGCAGCTCAGAGTCTTGCAAAACAGAATCGCCTTTGAGTAAGCTTTAGTCCTGCCTGATCTTTGAAATGAGCCCCTGGAACCGGACCTGATCTCAGGATCCTGGTCTTTCCCTGCCCTCTGGTGGTGGCTTTGTGCCACTGCAGCCGGTGCTGTAAGAGGCGCTCAGCCTGGTAGCTCAGTACCAAGGGTGAGCGAAATTCTTATTTCTTTAATAAAACTCTTGGCATTCTCTGACAAGACTTCAAGGGTACTCAGATTAATTCCACTATTTTCTCCAATGTGTGAATCCGGTAGAATGAGCGGGGAGAGTTGGACCCCAAATTGGAAGATGCATTCTGAAGTCTCAGTGTTTTCTTCTGTTGAGTTCCAGAGCATTCACTATGTAAGAGTTCCGTTTGGAAATGTGTTGCATATGGTGGAGATAAAACGATGATCAAGTATGATCTCATGAATTACCAGGCCGATGGCCTTACAAAAAGACATGGTCTTAGGTTCACATTCATTTAAAGGAGGAGGATACAGTGAATAAATCCCACAGGGAGTACTTTCGGAGGTCGAGCTGCCTGGATCACGAGTTCCAGAATTATTAAACAGCTGAAAACACAAAATTAATTTTTCTCTTGTCTCTGGAAACAGGACAGCACATCGCATTTGACCAATCTTTATTTGACCATGGTGGCTAACAACAGCCCTGGCAGGTGAGTGCCTTCTCCCAGGAGGCTGTGCAGGGGTGAAGCGGGGCTTTGGAGATTATAATCATTCCAAGGTTAAAAGGAGCACATTACCACCGTAGTTTGACTTCTCAGCATTAAGTTCAGCTGCTTACCATACTCGCACACTCTGAAGAGAGAACGCAATGTACTGAATCCAAACCATCAAATCACAAGATGAAGATTCCTCATCTCTGAGTACCTTGCTGCATTTTCTATATGGCTTTTCCTGTGTTTTAGTTAATTTCACACTGTCGCGATAGAACACCATGACCAAAGAAGCTGCTAAAAGAAAGCATTTGATTTCAGGGCTCCCAATTCCAGAGGCTTAGTCCTTGACTGTCATAGCAGGGAGCTTGGCAGTAGGCAGGCATGCAGCACTGGCCCTGGAGCTGTACCTGAGAGTTTATATTGTGATGCACAGGCAAGAGGCAGGGAGAACTAACTGGGAATGGTGTTGGTTTTTGAAGCCCCAGAGCCTGTCAGCAGGGACACACCTTCTCCAACAAGACCACACTTCCAATCCTCCCCAAAGAGTCCCATCATCTGAGGACCAAGTGTTCAAGTATATGAGACTGTGGAGACCATTCTCATTCAAACCGCCATGTCCGGGAATTGAACAGGCAAAATAATTGAGATAGTAACTAGTAAAAGGCTGGGTAACGATTCAGGCCAGGCAGGGAAACAAAGTGGCCAATCGAAGAAGATAATATGATACAGCCTGCTGGGGGGTTTTGGTTATAGATATGCAAGTCAGACTACAGTCACAGTCCATGGAAAAGGGCTACATATTATATTTTCTTGTTGTAGTAACCAAATACCTGTGAAGAAGCTTAAAGGACAAAAGAGTTCTTTTGGCTCATGGTTTAAGGAGATACAGTCATATTGGCAGAGAAGTTCAGAGGCAAGAGAGTGTAGTGTCTGGTCACATGATCTCTATAGTCAGAAAGCAGAAAGCCTAAAGAGGGAACTGGGACCAGGATGTAAAACCTCAAGTCCTCTGCCTAGTGAGGCACTTCCTGCAGCCAGACCCCTCATCTAGAGATTTTAGAGCCTTCCCAAACAGCCTCACTATGTATTCAAACCCTTGAGCATGTGGGAGAGATTTCAAATTCAAACCACCAGAGACTGAAGGAGTTAAATGGAGAAGGACTTAGCTGTCAGTTTGAAGTCACACATTGAACGAGCAAAGCTCAAGTCTTAGTGCTGTGTCTTTAAAGATTTAGTTTAGGATTGTCAGAGGATAGGATTGAGGGGGCCAGATCCTTTATCGAAACATTTATTGAATCCCCTTCTTTCTGCAAAAAAATGTAATGAATTTTTTTATTGATTTTTATTGTGCTCTACATTTATCTCTGCTCCCCTCCCTGCCTCTTGCCTCCCCTTCTAGGTCTCCATGCTCCCAATTAACTCAAGAGATCTTGTCTTTTTCTACTTCTCATATAGATTAGATCTATGTATGTCTCTCTTAGGGTCCTCATTGCTGTCTAAGTTCTCTGGACTTGTGATTTGTGGGATGGCTTTCTTTGCTTTATGTTAAAAAAACACTTATGAGTGAGTACATGTGATAATTGTATTTCTGTGTCTGGGCTACCTCACACAAAATTATGTTTTTTTAGCTCCATCCATTTGCCTGCAAAATTCAAGCTGTCGTTATTTTTTTCTGCTGTGTAGTACTCCATTGTGTAAATGAACCATATTTTCCTCATTCATTCTTCAGTTGAGGGGTATTTATAGGTTGTTTCCAGGTTCTGGCTATGACAAACAATGCTGCTATGAACATAGCTGAGCACATGTCCTTGTGGCATGACTGAGAATCCCTCGGATATATACCCAAAAGTGGTATTGCTGTGTCTTGAGGAAGGTTGTTTCCTAATTTTCTGAGAAATCACCACACTGACATCCAAAGGGGCTGTACCAGCTTGCATTCCCAAAAAAAAAATCCAATAAAAAAATGGAGTACAGACCTAAACAGAGAACTCTCAACATGTACAAAATTCTGGGTTCAGTCCTCAGCACCACAAAGCACAGCAAAACAAAATCAAGAAACACAACTGTGTTTGGATACATGTTTCTCATTTATCTCATTTGCATACTTTGAGGCTAAGTTGTTGAGATAGTTTTGGCTGGTGAGATGAAAAATGGGTCTATTTATGAACAAAGGATAATGAACAAAGGTGTAATCAGAGACTACTCAGACCCAAATAATCACACAGAAACTATATTAATTACAACACTATTTGGCCAATGGCTTAGGCAGCTTTCTAGCTAGCTCTTATATCTTAAATTAACCCATTTCTATTAATCTATGTATCACCATGAGGCTGTGGCCTACCAGTAAGATTCCAGTGTCTTTCTCCATCAGCTACATGGCATCTCTCTGACTCTGCTTTCTTTCACCCTGCAATCAGTTTTGTTTTCCTACCTAGTCTATTCTGCCTTGCCATAGTCCAAAGCAGATTCTTCATTAACCAACGGTAATAAAACATATTCACAGCATATAGAGGGGAATCAGACATCATTTCCCCTTATTTCTGTTTGAATAAAAAAAGAAGGTTTTAATGTTACCATAATAAAATTACATATAACAAAACAGGTATCAAATAAGAATTGCAGTTACAGTATTTATGAGTCTAAAGTTTCATATTTAGTTCATCTTTTTCTATATAACTTAGGAAAATTATAACTACCTGCCTTCAGTTCCAACAATGACCCCCAGAAATACATATTACCTAAGTTTACAGGAAGTGCATTATAAGCAACTTCCAAAACTTTAGAATTGACGGAGACATCTCACTGCCTGGACAGTCACCCAAAATTCTTCTGTACTGTTGGGGCATCCATATTCAGCCTACAGGCCTATAGTATCCAGTAGACTTTTCTATGAAGCAGTAAATTTGAAAGGCTGTTTGTTCTGCCTATATTGGCAGTATGTCAGTCACTTTCTTCTGTGTCCTGCAGAATATCTGGCAGACTTTTTTTCATGAAACAGGAACCCTAATGGACCATCCCATCTTTTGGAAAGTTCAGCAGTCACTTTTCTTTTGGTCCTGCATGTTCAGTTCATGCAGCATACAATCAGGCAATACAGGCAAGAGCAGTTTCTTGCTCAAATGGCTAGCAAACTCCATAAGGAGCCTCTTCGAGGTCCATCATCATCTTGAAGCAATTGATGCTGCCAAAAGCAGACATGTCTCATTGTTAAGAAAAGTCTTTTAAATGCCATATTTTGTAGGTTTTTGAAGTGTTGAAGATTATCTAACTGAAATATATCTCTGTATATCTAGAAAACCTAGCATGACTATAAGCTTGCCTATTAGAAATGACTATAATCTGTAATTTTCAATTATATATCACATTTTTAAATGAGCTGTATAAACATAATACTTTAGACAAGAGTAGAAACATATGTACAACAAAATTGACCTTACATTTGTATCAATAAGCCAAAATTCATACCAATGCAAAGTATTTATCTTTATTTCATATCCCTCTCATTTGTTTATTTGTTTATTTATTCATTTATTTACTTAGTTATTTTTTAGAAATTGACTATGACCATTAAACACTTATGCCCCTTTTTTAATGAAAACAAACATTTATAGACAATCATTTTGGGAATTTCGGTGTTGTTTTCTCCAAACTGCTTCCTGCTATTTGTTGGGCATGGTATTTTTAGGGTTCATGGAGATCTTTCTGGTGTGTCTGGGGTTCATTCAAACCACATTATCCTGGAGGTAATCTATAGGTTCTCATCTTCTTTGGAAACAAAAGCAGAACCTCTTTTCCAAAGTAACATATCTTTAGATGCAAATTTTGAAGTCCAGATACCTTTAAAAGATATATGTTGGTTTAGTTTAGCAGTCCCCCGAATCAAATGTCTCTCTGCAGTCAAACATTCAAAGAAAACACAATAATATGCATAATCCAGACTCTCTGTGTATAGTCCATCTTTACGTGGCTTATTTTTTCTTACTCTACTACTTCTTACTATTTATTTTATTATCTTAACTCCTTTAATCTGTGACTGTAAAGACTTTGTTTTATTTTTTTAAAACTCTTTCTAAAACTGCCTATACCCATTTTCTTTTTTTTCTTAAGCGTACGTACATTTTTAAAACACACTATGACCTGTTCAGAGGCTTATTTCTGTCTGAGAATATGTCTTTATTGTGTATCTATAATACTTTTTTGATCACTGTTGTAAACTGTTAAGCAGGCTGGGCTAGGACCAGAGCAGCCACTTTGGCCATTAGTTCTGCCCTGCTCAGCTTTCCAATATGGCAGAGGTCAGTTTACTGCCCTTTCTGGGAGCCACTTTTACCATCCCATCTCTCAGAAGCAGTTGTCTCACACTGCCACCAAGTAACTTGCAACATACAAACCCCATTCAAGTGCTCTTACAGGACTTCCTGAAAGAGCCAGAAACATTCATGCCACCAACATGTACCAGGAAGCTGTTTTTGCTGCTAATACTGAATCAGGAAGCCATCTCTTAAAGGAGCTGAGCCTCTGCTCACCACCAGCAAACCACCAATCTGAAAAAAATATGACTACCAAGAAATTTCAATTGACTTCTCTTGTTGTGGGTCTAGACACCACCCCCCTTCTTAAAGCTTTCTTAGGCTTTATGTAGATATACATTGCCAAACATTGGGCTCCATTTTGGAATCAGAGACTCCTTGTTTGCTTCCCGACTCCTCAGACCTGAATAATCACACAGAAACTAGACTAATTACAACACTGTTTGGTCAACAGCTTAGGCATCTTTCTAGCTAGCTCTTATCTCTTAAATGAACCCATTTCTATTAATCAGCATCATCATGAGGCATGACCTACCAGCAAGGTTCTGGCATCTTTCTCCTTTAGCAGCTACATTGTGTCTCTTGGGCTCTACCTTCCTTCCCTCTGCATTCAGTTTAGTTTTTCCACCTAGCTCTATTCTGCCCTGCCACAGGTCAAGACATCTTCTTTATTAACCAATGGTAATAAAACATAGTCACAGCATAAAGAGGATAATCCCACATCTCAAAATTATATTACCTATTTTTGACAAGTCATTTCCAAATATAACAATTGAATGAGTCTGCTAGGAAGTCCATGATCAAATACTCTGGAGCAGCTCACACAGTGTAAAGTAATTTTCTCACAGTAGGGAGGCTGTCAGGCCAAGGACAAGGTGCAGCTGGCCTGGTTTCTTTAGAGGGAATTCTCTTCAGTGTGTGGTTGTCTTTCATTTGTCTGTGTATTCATAGGGCCTGGTGTCTCTTTCTCCTCTTTAAGGATACTAGTTACTTGGGATCAGGCCTAACCTTAGGACCTTAGTTGACCTCTTTAAAATCCTGATTCCAAACATAGTTAGAGTGGGGCCAGAGCTTCAGAACTGTTGATACCAATATGGAACTGTGTTTGTCAGGGTCAGGATATTATAAAGGGGAACTCGCATTTGCTTGTGTATTCTAAGTACTGTCTCCAGGAGTTTCTACAATTGCACAAGAAGGTGAATCCCATTATGTTCAGGCTGTGCACACTGGTGGTTTAATACTGCATTAAAATAGGAAAAAACCAGTCAGGACAGACGAAACTTTATCCCACAATGGTGTCTCCACCAACAAGCTGGTCCCAGCATATTTATCTCAAGTCTCCAAGACCATTGACTGTTTGTGTCTTAGCAGTTTGTAAGAAATTTCTTCTCCCTGCATGAACAAAAAATCCTCTTTGTCTTCCCTCTTTTAGTGCAAATTGAGCTCACAAACAGTACTTGTAACTATGAATAAACCTCCCCTTAATGTCTCTTCAGTTTTGGTCCAAACACCAAATATTTCTCTCACAATTACCTTGGGGCCAGAATTCAGGAACGTTTCAGCTGGTGGCTCCTGCTGTAGTTCATCCCACGACGTGGCGGTCAAGATGATGGTGTGTGCTGGCTCCCAGGAAAGACTGAGGGGGCTGGAAGAACTGCTTCCAAAGAGGCTGGTTTACGTGATGTATTAGTTTACAGCAATTGTGATGGGGAAGCTCAGCCAATCACATTCTGTTTTGGGGGTGCGTCTCCCTAAGGCCAAAAAATACAGATAAATCTTGCCGGTGCATTCCCTGCTTCCTCTTTGGTTTCCTGCACTCCTGGCGTTTGCGGGATCTTTGGTCGTGTAAATTTTCCCTCGATTATTAAAATCTTTTAAATTGAGCTGGTCTGGTTGTTTATCAATCGACCACTCCCCATCACAATTGTAACAAATTAGGCCGAACTGGATAGCATATACCTATTGTTTCACAGTTTGGGAAAGTTAAAAGTACAAGATGAAGGTACAAATTAAAGTTGGCTCTCTCTGAAAACAAAAACATGAAGATTATCTGTCTTCTATTTTCTGGTGGCTTGCTTTTGAACTTTTGTTTTTGTTGACTCATGATTGACTACAACTCTGGTGTGTGTACCAGAACTTCTTGTCCTTACTTGGACACTAGTTGTATTGGGATATGGCTTACCTTAATGTTGTTTTCCTTGTCACCCAAGCATGAAAGCCTATCTTCAGGTAAGATTGTATTTGAAGGTAATAGGAGTTAAGATTATAGCATATCTACATTTTGGTTTGCTAGTTTTACCGCTAACACGTGGTTATTGGCCCAGGACCTCTTGTTGGTGTAGATAGGGAGCCTTGATGCTCTTCCTGTGTGTCTTTCTGCAGGGCTGTATGAATGTCTCTGGGGCACAAATGTCCTATTTTCCTTTAAGTGACTTAAAGAGGAGGCCTCAATATGGCGACTATCAACAGCCACATGTCCTCACTTCTGCTGCATTTTGTCCACTGGATATGGGTTACCAAGTCCAGTCCACACAAATGGCAGTAAGATTCAGAAGCAGAGAATACATTTAGTTGATCACCATCATGGAAGGAAATGAGGGGTAGATACAGCAGAGAAGAACATTGGGCAGAACAGTAGAATGAGGGTCGGGTATGGATCAAGTCACAGAGATTGTACTTGACATCAGTGGTAGATTCAGGCCTCAGAGCTCTCCAGGATTGAGTAGGTATATAGCTAAAATGAGCTTCCAGTGAGATCAAAGAGAAAACAGAATAGGACTTCTCAGAAAGAAAGTGTCAGCAGCAAGCCTGTCTTTTCAATTTCAGATAATATATTTTTGCTTCTGTACCTTCCTGCTCCTTTACAAAAGTCTCCATTTTCCCATTGGGACCATCCTCTCATTCACTTGTTTTCCCAGTGTGTTGCAATAGTGTGTTTAAGACAGTTAAGTTAGGTATTTTAAAATCCTTGTGAGCTAATTTAAATGTCTGGCTCACCTAATCACAATATTCACAGTCTTTGTTTATATCATGAAACTATGCCATATATTTTATGTTCCTTCATATTCTGAGCAATTTCAAGTTTACAACCACAAGGTTATAAAGATCGTGAAATCTCTTTTAGTCCTTCAAAAAACACTAAGGGTTTTGTTTATACTCAGTCTGTCTGTCTGTCTGTCTCTCATGGTGTGTGCGTGTGTGTGTGTGTGTGTGTGTGTGTGTGTGTGTATGTGTGTGTGTTTGTGCATGCACATATGTGCCACAAAGTAGCTGGAGGTCAGAAGACAACTTGTGTACATTTGTTCTCTCTTCCACCATGTGTGTCCAGGGGACTGAACTCAGGTTTCTAGACTTGCTAGCAGATCTCTTTACCTGCTGAACCACCTCACCAGCCCTGACAAAGATTTTATGTGGAGGTAATAGGAGCATATTGAGCTAAGAAGGGTTGGTGATGTAAGAGCTGAACAGTAACAATCTGAATAAGTTTTGGTTACAAATAATAAAATGTCCTTCTAATCATTCAGTATCAACCCTGACACTGGCTTTGTCTAACCAAAGAAGCAGACATCTTTTAAATTTTTGATAATCCATAGGGTAAATCACTGTCCTCCTTCTCCCCTTCCTACATAGTGTATTCATTTTAATAAATATTATTGTAAGATAATTTAAAATTTCATTTGTTTTTGTGTTATGATGTATGCGTGTGTGAGAGAGATAGAGAAAGAGGGAGAGAGAAGGAGAAAGAGTGAGAGAGGATGCACACAAGTTCCACAGTATGCATGTGGAGGTAAGAGGATGACTCTTGGGAGTTAGTTCTCACCTTCTACCATATGTGTCCCAGAAATGGAATAATTCTGCTCATCAGGTTTGGTAGCAGGCATCTTTACTCTGAAAAATCATTTTTCCAGCCTAGTATAATTTAATAATAAATGATAAAAATTATAAGTTAGAAATTTGCATGGGGGTTTCTTTGCATATGAACTTCATATTGTTTCTCACATTATATACCACTATGTCAATACTGTCATCAAGCCAGCACCCCCTGATATAATGCTATAAGAATATAGATGTGTATTTTATTCATTCACTGAAGATTTGTCCCTATGAATAGGGTATAAGAACACTTCTTATATTTAATTGAAGCCCAGTTTCCTTCTCATGTCTACATAGAAATCAGTCATGTATAATCCTTTATTCCAAGACTTATTGAAATCCACTCAGTATTAAATCAAAACAAAACAATAATAACAACAAAATCCTCTCCTTAGCTGACTTCCAATTTTTTTCCACCTGCTGGCCTCCCAATGAGCTGTTAGATTTCAGGAAAAGCTCTGGACCATGTTGATGTTCCAGTCCAGAAAATACAAAATGCAAGCATCATTCCAAGGTTCTTTAATTTCCTTAAAATGTAAGTACAAACCATGGTACAGCAGTAGCTCAGGGAAAAAGTAAGCATGGCACTTGCAGTGACTACCTTTGCACCAGCAACACATTGCAAACACCCTAACAGGACCATGGAGAAGACCATCTCCGGACACATCCTGCTACTGTTTCTCACAGTTCTACAATAGACGAGAAAGTAGACTTTACTTACAAGAAAGAAAACAACAAAGTGTATAAAAACAACCTAGCCTCACTGACTTGTTCCTGCTCATATGCTATCATTTCTTTTGCTGTGACCCTTGATATAAAAGCTCTGCATAGTCCTAGTTCCACTGAGTTCTTCAGATGTTGCTTCCAGACTTTGGTGTGCAGAGCTGTGAGGCAGAAAATCTTCCCCCCCGGGGAAAACCAGTACAATGATCTGCACCTGTGGTGGTACATGTTCTGTTCATCAGGTGAGAGTGATTTCGTATTTCACTTCTGATAAATAACAGTGCGACAGTACTGGCTGCTGACAACCCAGCTCCAGTGTAATTTAGCGGTGGGTTTAGCTCTTCTGATGCTTTAAAACCAGCCAAATCTCACATGTACCCAACCAATTAGAGTAGCAAATGATCCTCAGATTAGGATCCCAAGGCCCAAAGCAAGGGTTTTCATAAATGGAACAATGACAATGTTCATATTGCCTAACTTCAACCCCAAAGCATTACAAAATTCCTCAGAGCAGTGAAGCATCAGATTAATCACCAAGTTGACCAACCAAATGGCGGCACAAAGCTTCCACTGAGGAATTTCATCATCAATCTTGTATTTTTTCAAATAATACAAAGTTTGAGCCAAACAATAATAGTGCCTCGGAAGAGGGGAAAAAGACAATCACTTGGTCTGCCCTATCACTATTCATGACTCCAAGGATAGCAGAGAGCAAGTTTTAGATCACATGCAAATGGAGACTTTAGGGCTGAGAGACACCCTGCAGTTTGTTCCTAGAAGTCAAGTGAAACCCTAGTACTATTCATCTCAAAAGCCAAACCTCCAGCCACTAGAACTTCCTCATGGGCAGATCCTTTCTGTACTCTCCACACCTCCCTTAAGACTGGAAGTTCGATTATCCTTCTCGCAGTCCTCCATGGGAGGTTATGTATACCTGGCTATTTGTAGTTAAAAAGAATACTCCCTAGTCCCCCTACGTGGCAGCTTTCCAGGAATGAAAGCTCTTTGAGGGCTGATAGTTAATGATGGGTAAGATCTTGTTTGGCAGACCAACCTAAGACAGGCACAGTCCAGTTGCTGAGTCTTCCTGAGGCGGGGACAACAAGCCTGAGCAGAGAACTCTGGTTCCTTCTGAGTGACCTATGTAATACATAAAAAAAGGTGGATATATAGGAAGCTAAGGCCTTCCAGGCCAAAAGTAGTAATCCTGGAGTCTGTCAGAATTTCTGATTATGCCTAGCCAATGAGGAATGACTAAGTGATATTTCCTGACAGCCTAGCATTAAGCACTGTCAGAGCACCTGACTGTGTCTAGCCAATGAGGGGCGACCACGTGATGTAAACTGTCAATGGATCAGAATGCCTGGGTGCTGGGAGAGTATATACGTTTTTTCCTTTGTTGAATGAACAAGTCTGCTGTACACCTTCTACCTGACTCCTGGTGTCTATGTTCATTAATATTCGCACCCTTCCCCTGAGGAAGACATTAGGGTCTAGAACACTTAACCTTTTTGAAAGCTTTGGAAAGTAACAGTAGAGTGGCATAAAGAAGGAGAGAAGAAACACGGTCATGGTTATCTCTAGGGATGAACATCTCTTCCCAGCCACCAGCAAGTATTTGGAATTGAAAATCTAGATTGAAGGAGAACAGAAAGAAAATGGTGCCTTGGGGCTTCACATAGACTGAGGAGTGGTGACACCATTTTCCTTGCCTGTCTTCCCGCCTTTGAATACTTGCTGCTACCCATTTCCAGAAGTGAACACTGCAGCTCAATGGGGCATGACCAGAACACATGTGTAAAAGCTTATGCAATTTGTAATTTGCAATATGTAATCTATAAAACCACATGTTAATGCTTACCTTGAAGGACTGGCTTGGATAATACAAGGAGGTGTTAGTGGTGAATGAAGACATTGTGAGTATTGTGAGTAGAAAGAACACCAGACCATGAGTGAGAGTTTCATTTTTAATACATTGTATGAACTTAATCTTTTATCCTCATAGGAGCAGAGTTACAACTGGTGATTGAATTTTCCATATTTTATTTCTGTGAAAATGGACACTCTCAATTGAAACTTAAATATAAAACATACCTCTGAGGGGATGGTAATGGCTCAGTGGGTTAAAAGGTCTTGCTGCCAAGCCTGCCAGTCTGAGCTCCATTCTAGGATGCACATGGTGGAGGGACAAAACAAATTCCCACAAGTTGACTTCTGACTTCCACCTCGGTGCCAAGTACATCTCCCATCCCACATCTACAAAATAAATACATAAATGGAATAAAAAAAATAGAAGACTTGAATGGGTTTGTTTTAGTATAACTACATGGAAACCTAATGCTATAGAAGTTTCCATGTGTGTTTGTGTGCGTGTGTATGTATGTGTGTAATATAGATGGAGCCAGCTATACTGTGGAAGACAATGCCCAAACTAGACATTTTATGCCATGAAATAAAACCTATAATATTAGTAATGGGTTCCATCTTGTTGAGTTCCTAACCCCCAAACATCACAGGTTATTATTTGATGTGGGAGTGTCATATATCAATCTGTTACTTTCATTGGTTAATTAATAAAGAAACTGCTTAGCCTAATAGGTTAAAACATAGGTGGGTGGAGTAAACAGAACAGAATGCTGGGAAGAAGGGAAGTTAGGCAGACGCTATGCCTCTCCTCTCTGGGCCAGATGAGATGCAGCCAGCCACCAGGTCAGACATGCTGAATCTTTCCTGGTAAGACACCATTACACACATTATTAGACATGAGTTAATCAAGATGGAGAGTTAATAAGAGGCTAGAACTAATGGGCCAAGCAGTGTTTAAAAGAATACAGTTTCCGTGTAATTATTTTGGGTAAAGCTAGCCAGTGACTGGGAGCCTTGGGGCAGGAATGCAGCCGCAGCTCCTACTACAGTTATTGCTAAGACTATTGGTTACTCTGCACATCCTGCTGGTATGGCTCCAAACTGAAGACAAGACTTTCTCACATCATCAAACATGGGGTAGCCAAGCTGGTGGGCAATTAGAATTTTCACTCCTACTGAATGGCATTTTCATGCTGGAAGGTACTTTGCCTGCTACAGGAGGAGAAAATTGATCTTCAATATCATCTAGTTACAAACACAGCAACCTACAACAGATATGCTGATCAACATATCTTGATATATTGATGCAACAGTGTCACCAACGTTATGGACATAAGCAATCACTTCTGATTGGATTTAAGGTTCTTATGCCCCTATCCCAGTTCGCTCCCAAATTTATGGTCTCTTTTTCTTTAATTGTATATTTTTGAGTCTATCAATAATAATAAGACAGATCTGATTCACTTTTTAATTGGCTTTTTACTTGTATTGGTATGGGAAGGAATTATTTATTTGTTCAGCTGCTATTATTAGTCCAGTTCATCAATGTTGGAAAATTTTAATCACATCAAGATAGAATAAAATGTGTGAGTGTGTTGGTGAGTGGGAGCTCTCGTAGCCATGCCATGGAGGACATGTGGAGGTCAGAGGGCAACTTGGTGGAGTCAGTTCTCTTCTGTGACCATGTGGGACCAACAATCCAACTCAGGTCATCACCTTTACCAACTCACTGGCCTTCAAATTACAGTTTTAGAAATTAAGTTTCTGATGCATTAGCTAACAATGATAATGGTCTTGGCTAAAAGACATTCATATAGTTTATTTTAAATAAATTGTTATTCAACCATACAGAGAAGAAAGCAATCGAAGTTAGAATGGAAGACAGAGACAGGCAGAGGGAAGTAATTTGGTCCTGAATTGGGTGAACTTCTTTCAGACTATCTAATACTTTCCAAGAAACCACTTCACAGAGTTTAAAACAGTTTGTTGTCCTCTGGTTTTATGAGTTGACTGGTCTCAAGGTGTGCCTCTCTTGAAGCCCTGTCTGGGCTACTGCCAGGTAAAGGTGAGGAGTTCAGTGAGCTGAAGGTTTGACTGAGTGGTTAGCTGGGGTCACCATACCTGACTGGAAGCTGTGTGCTGGGCACTTGAGGTGGAGGGCTAGCACTTGGCTTCTATTTTGGGCTTTGGCATCTTAATGCTGTCAGGCCAGTTAATGGTTACACTCGACACTGTCACAGCATTGCTTTTCCTGCATTCAGCTGTGCGAAGCAACCACAGGGAATTCCGAGATTCAGCAACGTAGAAAAAAATGAACCCCTCTTGATGGGGGAGTGTGAGCTTACCCGTCAGAGGAGTGGAGAGGATGTGAGCCATTGTGAAGTCATGGGGGAGTGTGAGCTCACGCAGCAGAGGAGCAGAGAGGATGTGAGCCACTGGTAAGCTGCTCTCTGGAAAGGATCCCCTGCTCCAGGTCTTTTTAAAAAAAGCATGTTAGCAAACTGTGACACCCTAAGTCTTTTGTCCAACACTACCATGCAGATTCCAGTCTCCTTGATCCCAAGAAGTCAAACTTTTGCAGAGGATACCTTAAATTTTTATTATTTCCACCTAAGGGAAAATTCCTGCCAAGAACTATTTCTCTGGGTTCTGGCTTTTCCTGTTATGTTTATTTTATCTATTATTGCATCATCCAACACAATCAACACATATTCAGCTCTACTGCAGCGGATGAACTCCGCTGCCTTGCTAGAGAATTTTGTTGTAGAATCTATGAAGTTCCTAGTCTGATCCTCACTTATTCTGGGAGAAGTTAAAAGTGTAGCTGAAATCTTCCACAGCTCTTCTTGCTATCTGGAGCATCTAGAACGTGAAAAACACCTCTGGAGGCCTGATCTTGGTGCTTATGGTTCTTGCTACACATTATAATGCGATGGCAATGCCTGTAGATGTTTATGGAGGGCTCAGCATGCGACAGGCGGACTGCTCAGTGCTTTGAATACACTTGATTTCATGCTGTAGCCACTATTAGAGATGAAGACGTGTGGGCTCCAAAAAGTGAAATAGCTTGACATAGGCCATAGATCTAATAAATTATAGAGTTTAAACATCCAATTGGATGGATGTGGGAGCCTAAAGAGTTTCATGCTCGGTCCACTCCAGAGTTAGATCCGGCCAAAAGCCAACTCTTGATTTGAAAACTGGATGGTGACTTTCTTGGTGCAAGGCTGTGTTCACCTTCACCTAGCATAAAAGAAAGGAAAGTGGAGATGATCTCTATCAGTGACATGAAGTGCTATGTAAATATTCATGGCAGATAACACACAGTGAGGGACCCTGAGGACTCAGTCATCGATATTGTTGCAGATGATCACAGACTTGAAGAAAGGGGTCACACTGTTATTATACGTGAACATAGGCCACCATGCCATAGGCTTTTGCTTTTGTGCTAAAGAAACCATGCATGCTGCTTTAGTCTCTTAGAACACTGTGTCTCTCTTACTTGGGATGTATCCTCTATTTCCTGGACATGGCAACATTCCTTCCTGAAGGGAGAATGGAAGGTCATTGGACTCTGGAAGATAAAGATAAATACAAGGACCAGGAAGCTCTGAAAATAGAAGACTCCGAGTTCTTATTCAGGAGGTAAGCAATGGTTGAAAACAGGAAGCTGTCTGATGGGGCCGTCTATGGGTGGTTTCCAGGGATACAGCTTTTGTGATTCATTATTTCTGTTCAGATGAACCATTTGGTGATGCAGCTTCCCTTGAGCCACTCATACTTCTGGGAATAAGATTCACCTGATTTCCTGCAAGTAATCCTCATAAGCCCAGTAGTTCTTCAAGCTAGACGTGGGTGGAATGGTTTCTTTAACCTGTCATTAGTGCACCATCTGATGTTAACAGAGGTGTTTTTCACATCTCCTCTGGAAAAGTCCCACAGTAGGATAGAAATTCATGTCTTTTGACTCCTAAGAATCACCGCATAGAGGGTGACACATCCATATGAGAGAATAGGACCAACTAAATGCAAGCTACCATGTATTATGGCCTCTGTCCAAAGGCTTGGAACACGTCCACACACTGACACTCTCCTGATGACTTGGCTGCTACCCTTGTTGACAAGTTGGCACATCATTTCTGACTATGGAGCTGGGGAAATGGTTCAGGTGCAAGGCCTGCGGTGTCAGGAAAGATATGAGCATCAGATTAAAACAACAACAACAAGAAGAAAACAAATGAACAAAAAAACCAAACCAACCAAACAAATAAAACCTGGAACGGGCCATAAACTGTTTTGCTGTTTATGACATTAACATTGCTATCATTAGCAATGCTCGTATCAATACCCTATCATTGCTCGTAATATTAAACAATGTGTTATAAAGAGAAAAAGCAAAACAAAGAAGACTGAAGTGTGGCTCAAACCATTTTTCAATAGATAGCATCAATTCCTGCCTGCCACCTGTGCCTGTACTAAGCGTTGGTGTTGCGTGTGACAACAGCTCTCACTGGGCCTTCTCAGAGGCTGAAGTCTTATCAGATGCTGGCTTCACCACCGCCTCTCTATCCTTTGTAAAGAGAATTCCATCACGAAACTGGCATAAGTGCTAAGCAACACCAGGGGTTGGCGTGGGCCTTTACCCTGCAGAGACTATACAACTGGCCCAAATAAGGAAACGGCAGAAGCTGTCTGGGTCTTACCACTTCTTGGATAACCTTTATCTGCATATGCCCTTTTGAACCTTCTCACGGTTGTTGAAACAGTGCAGTAATTGTAACAGAAGTACATTCTGACAGATAGGAGATGGAGAGATCTTTGCTCTATCAGGTGAGATTCTGGGGGAAGAAGATGAAGCATTCAAATAGCAGCAATATCCATAGAAGCCAGACTTGAGAGCACAGGAATTACTAAGAAGGCTCAGTACTACAGACCCCAGTAGGTCTACTGAAATGGGAAGGGTGTGTGCGTGCACACGTGTGTGTGTGTGTATTTGTGTGTGTGTGGCAAGAACTGCTTGGCAGGGGCTGTGACCTAGAATTGGAGCTGCCAGCAGAGAGGAAATGCAAGGACCACACACTGAATCTCATATTCCTTGTCCTTCATTTTTTTCCTGGGGCAAATTATTGACTATGTCCACTTGGAAGTCACAGAGCAAGAGAGACTGTTAAGGCCAAGTGATGACAATCATGGCCTTGGACAGAGTGGGAAAGCAAGAAAAAACGGATCTCTATAGCAAATGGAAAACCCCCAGGTCATGTCTGGATTCCTCTCCTAGTTCTGTCACCTAAAATGAAAAGTAGGGAATCCCACTGAAGTGGAGCATCATTGGGGGTTTTTACTTTCATTCAGACACATCTCTACCAGGAAAAGAAAGGGGACCCGTAGGAAGTACATAGAGAACCACTAATAAGCAATTCTGTTGAAAGATAAGAGCCAGGTAGCTCCAGGAACTATACTATTCCAGAATCTTAAGTAGGCATCAACCCTGGACCATTCAGCTCTGACTGACTTTGCTCTTGGATCATTATAATTAACCTACAAAGCTTCAGGATTGCACTGAATTAACACAACTTTGACCACAAAGCATGATTCACACCTATGTTAATCTGCTTTTTGCTACCCTAATAAACATTTGAGACAATAGCCTTATGGACAAGGTTTATTTCAGGTCACTGTGGGTTTTAGTCCATGATAGAGTCATCCTCTGCTTCATGTAATGCTGACACTATGGCAGGAGTGTGGAGCTGAGGGAAGCCACTCACCTCAATCCAGAGAGAAGAACAGAGAGAATGGGGTTAGGGCTCAGCTACCCACTTCAGGTTCTGACTCCAAAGACTCAATGACATCTGATAAAGTTATACCTCTTGAAGGCCTTGCTACCTCCCAATAGCACCAACTTGGGTTCTGAGACATGGGGTTCTGAGGACAGGTGTTGTCTGAACTATATCAACATGCATTGCCTCCAAGGGAGGAGAAGATGTTCCACCTAATGATTTAGTTTAATTAGAGGGGTCAACCAATGTCTGGTTAACACAAATGGAGCCCAAAGTAGGCCCCTCCCCCAAATCTGCCTTCACAGAGAGATACTGATGGGGTGAGTTCTGTCTCAGACTAAGAAGAGAAATGAAGACTTGTAACAGAGAATCACGAGAGAGAACCATTTCCTTGTGGTTTTCAGCATCGGTGACATTTTCCCCCTGTGTTCAGTGCTTCTGAAAAGTAGATCGTTCCCAAAGAAGTTTTAAGAAGTTAGGGTAGTGCTAGGGGTATAGCCTAGTTTAGGTTTTAGCATTTACTTTGTATAGGTAGTGCTGGGGGTAGAATTCTGTGATAGAGCACCCACACAGCATAACTAGAACTAGGGGTGTAGCTCAGTGACAGGGTGCTTACCTAGCATAAGCTGAACTAGGGGTGTACTTCAGAGATAGAGCACTCACGTAGCATAAGCGCGCTGGGGCTACAGTTCAATGATAGAGCATCAATTTATAATATATGAAGTGAAGCTCTGGGTTCAATCTGCAGCATCACCCCCAAGTCATGAGAGCAATTGGTTGAAGTGGTTTCATGATATTACCAATAAATTTAAAAACAAAGATCAAAATGGAACCCTTCATCGTCCCCATTACTAATTTCTCACTACCCTGACTAAACTATCCCAGGTTTGGATAAAATAAAGAGGCTTATTTTGGCTCATAATGCATGGTCTACACTGGTAATGGAGGTGGGAGGTCAGTGGGCTACACAGACAATGGCCTTGTTATAAAGCCTCAGGTAGTGAGGTTAGGTTTTGGATAGGCTTCAGCAACCAGGCATGCATGAGCTGGTTTTCACCATAGGGAACGCTGACTCTTATCACACACAGACATGGTGGACTGGCGGTCCATGGTGGGGGGGTTGCGGTCCACCCTGCATTCGAATGGTGCACATGGTGCATATTTTTATGTTTTATGTGCCCTGAAGCTTCCCAATGTACTACTCATTTCTTTCAACGAGTCTCATGTGTTCTTTATTTATCTCACTTTCTATGTCTGGTGGATCCTGCGGCTCTATTTTTAAATTATTCATTTCGTATTCAATCATTTCTAATTGTTCACTCCATTTTTTCCTGAGCTAAAACTTCTGGAGACAGCATTTATTTTTATTTCTGGAGACTCACTGGGTCTTTTCCATATTCATGACGCTTTCACATCTGTGCTGTATTATTTGACTTTATAAAGTAGATACTTGGGGCTGGAGAGATGGCTCAGAGGCTAAGAGCACTTGTTTCTATTGTAGAGGACCAGGGTTCATTTCCTAGAATCCACGTGGTAGCTCCCAGCCACCCGTAACTCCTATTCCAGGGGATCCAACACCCTCTCCTGACCTCTGTGGGCACCAGGCACGCAAGTGGCGCACAAACAAACCTGCAAGTGAAGTGCTCCTCTGCATAAAATAAAAGTTTAAAAGTAAATATTTCTTCACAGTTCTTTGATATTTTTAATAGAATCTTCTAAAAGTCCTTCTCTTGTTGCTATATAATTTCTATTTTCCTTAGCGTGCACCGCAGTGGAATTTCTTTACCTCCTACTCCATGGCGGTTGATTTCCCTGTGTCTTTGACATTTTAGATGGGGAGCTTTGGGTCTTTTCTCCTATCGCTCTTCCTTCTTTTCTGGCTTCCTAGGGACACAGAAGAGATGCTGTCAAGGGTCTGTAAGCCTCTTCTCCCAGCATGCAACAGGTGCTTTCTACTGCCAGTGCCCGGCCTGGAGCTGCTCAGTGATGCAGTCAGCTCAATTCTTTGTATTTTATTTTTGAGATTATCATAGGTACAGTATTTCTTCTTACCCTTTTCTCCCTCCAAAATCTCCCATATATGTCTCTTTATGCTCCTTCAAATACAATTCATGACCCCTTTTATCATCAATTGCTATCGCATGCATATATACATATGCATATATATTCCTAACTGTAACCTGCTCTGTAGTATAATGCTGTTTCTACAGATGGCCCCTATAGGTTCATGTATTTGAGTGCTTGGTCATTAGAGAGAGGTGCTATTTGACAAGGATTAGGAGGTGTGGCCTTGTTAGAGTAGGTGTGTCCTTGTGGGAGAAAGTGTGTCAGTGAACCTGGGCTTTGGGGTTTCAAATGCTCAGGACAAGCCCAGTGTCTCTCTCTCTCTCTTCCTGCTGACTGCAGATCTGGATGGAGAACTCTCAAGCTCTGTCTCCAGCACTGTGCCTGCCTGCCTGCAGGCCACAGTACTTCCGCTATGATGACAATGGACTAAACCTCTGAAGGTGTAAGTCAAGCACAATTATTTACTTTCCTTTATAAGAGTTGCCATGGTCATGGTGTCTCTTCCAAGCAATATAACACTGACTAAGACAGTATTAGATAACCAATTGGTGTGCTCTTCTCTGGAGAAGACCACCTTTTCTGCTCCTAGCTTTCCACAGTTGCCCACAGATCTTTTGTGTAGGGTTGAGGCCTCACATGCTTTTCCAGGCCATTTAGACATGTCTATTGACCTCATCCTTGTTTAGCTTATATTTAGTTAGTCCTGTTGGTGAGACTTTGTGAGTGTAGCTTCTGACACTTCCAGAAGACACAGCTCACAGCAGACTCCTTGGTCTTCTGACTCTTACAGTCTTTCTGCAATGTTCCCTGAGCCTTAGGTGCAGGAGTTGTTTTGCAGATGCATCCATTGAGACTGGGTTCATTTTTTACCCACTTTTGGCAAGAGGCCTCTATCCTGGGGAGGTGGTCCTAGCCACTTATCACCTTTCTGCACAGGAAAAGAATCTCAGATGCAGACTTCCTGGCCTTTCCCATGGTCATTTTGAGTCTTGGCTTCTTCCTGATTTTGGTACCATGTCTTACATGAGTTGAAATGCCAGAGGTTGCTGATTAGAACCACAGGTCTGTTTTCATGCCTTGTAGATTCTGGTTCCATAAATTCCAAAGCTATTATTTCTTAACTCAGCTTTGCCTTTTTTATATCTTATAAATATTTAGTGTCTTGTTCTTGAAATGAAGATGGAAGAAATAATAGGTAAGTTTTTTGCATAAAATTAATTCTAGAATCTAGAAAGAAGCTTTTAGTACCCATATATATATATATATATATATATATATATATATATATATTGAATATATAATGATTTGTGGGTAATTTTGTACATATGATGATAATTTCCCAAATATAGAAATGAATTGCATACTCCTTTAAAAAAGTATGATGTATTCTGTGACAATTTTATCTATTAATTCATATGATCCATGCAATGCACTCCTCCTACAGTCCTTCTGATTAGCCTTACCTAACCCTCACTTATTCCCTTCCCATTCCCGTCACTCAGCTCTCTCTCCTCCTTACAGATCTCCCTCTGCTTTCCTGTCATTTTATTTTGCTGCTGTTTTGTGACCCATTGAGTTTAGTGAAGGCCACATGTGTGTGGAGCTATCCCCCAGAGCATGGGACACTAACCAGGGGCTACATCCCTGAAACCAGTGACTCCCCTCCACCCAGCATCCACCAGCAGCTAAATTTCCTCAGAGAAAGGTAGAGTTTTAGTGAGCTCTTCACCTGTTTATAACTAAATGTTGACATGCTCAGTCTTGTGCAATCCCAGTGGACAGAGCTATGCATTCGTGATTTCTCAGAAGATAGAGTTTTACTTTCCTCCCCCTCATCTGACTTTTATATTCCTTTCATTCACTCTTCTATAGTTTCCTGAGCCTTGAAGGGGTGATATAGATGTCCTGCTTAGAGCTGAACACTCAGAAGTGGCTTGTCCTCGGCACCTTGAGCAACCAAGTCTGCATTCACTTTTCAGTATTATTCACAGCAAAAATAAGCTGATGACTGTGGCAAGCAACACTTGTTTGGCAGGCTCTCGTTGTGAGTCTACCAAGGAGTAACTTTTGAATAAAGATAGCTCATTACAAAGCCAGCCTAACTGGACCAGATGGAAAACCTGCTGGTAGTAAGCAGAAGAATTAAAGGTCTAAAAATATGTTACCTACTAAAGTATTACAGATCTTTATAGGGGTAATGTTAAACAACAGTATGTTAAAAAGGCAACAGACCACACAGCAATGCCTATATCAAATCTAGTGGAAAGACAGAAAGGGAAAACAGAAACAGTAGACTGTCATCTTCAAGCAAAGTAAGAGAGGCTCTCCTGAGATTGTATTGAACACACGATTTTCAAACTCCCTTGTGTTTTTGAAATAGCAGGCCATTTGCTGCCCTTGACTTTCTACTAACAACCATAATATATGCTTAGCCGTGAGCCTGATAGACCATTGCACGTTCATAGATAAAAAAAGAAGTAGGCCTAGATGAGTTACTGCTATAGTCTGGTGTAAGGGAACAAAGACTGGTTGAAAGAACTCTGGAGTAGTATTGGTGTAGCATGATTTTCAGCCTAGAAGAGGGCTTTTTATTTAGATGTGGTCAACAACGACAGGGAAAATTACTGAAAACAATGATTATAGTCAACTGGAATAAGCCAAGAAGAGACTTCTATCCATAATGATAAGCTAAACTACTCAGAAGGTATTTATATGTTAACTCGATTTAATTTTCTTTAGCAGAAGAAAACATAATGTACTGATTAGGAGAGTTTTACAATGCATTTGAAAGAATAACTTAAGGTGTCATTATTTTTATAAAAGATCTGACCTAGTCTCGTGGACTGGCCGTATTTGACTGAGGATTTTGAGCCTTCTCTGGGAAGACTGCTTGGTTGAATAAGACAAGAACTAAACACTGGAATACGTTATTAAAAAGAGAAGCTTTTAACATTGTAGGCAAAAGTATGTGCCGTGAATTATATTACTGAAAATTAATAAAAGAGTGCTTCGTGTTTTGTTCATGCCTCCTCAGTCAGTTTGTGTGGAGTCAAAAGTAGAAACTGTAATTGAGAATGAAACATTAATCTATGTGAATAGATTGAATCCAAATTGCAGTGCACTAGATTGAACCATCAGAAAATGTCTTAATCATACGGGGCATCAGGAGCCTGACTCAACAGCGGTTGGGTGTGTGGTCAATGTCACAAAGAGCTCCACCAACATACTACGTTGGTTTCCAGGTTTGGCTAGAAGGTTATGGGAGTTCTTTTATTTCCAAGAGTTTTATACTATGATCTTGTCTGTGCATATTTTGTTCATAAGCGCATATAATACATGTGCCTGGGTGACTGGATCTGATGGTGGAGCGCTTGTCATTTATAGCTTGCGATGTCATCAGGGAAGTGTGCCTTGAAGAATGGCTCTGTGTGGGGCTTCTCTTGAGATGGATGAGGCTTTCAGTTTGGGCTCAGCTGGATTCTGTGCTGTGGTACTGGGAAACCTATACAGCGTTACAGCATTACAGATGCCAGCCATTCAATAGCATGGAGACAAGACTGAAACCAGAGCTGGCAGGGAATGCCAGTAAACCTTGTGGTACGATGGAGGCAATTTGTTACACATGAGTAGGTATGGTAGAAATGAGGAAGAGGAAGGCTTAGGTATGAGGTGGAAAAGAAATATGTTTAGGGAAGCAACCCAGTGAAGTGACTTATTGGACAAAGGGAAAATTTATAGTAACTGATCCCAAAGTTCAATTACCTCACTTAGCTTGTTCAAGAATGTCTTTTCTGGTCTTAATCCACCATTTCCAATTTTTATCTTGTGTACAACTTTTCTCCTTTTCTTTAGAGAGAGGGTCTCATGTAATCTATTCTGGACTGGAAACTAACTATGCAACTGAGGATGATCTTGAAGTTTTATTCTTGTGTCTCTACCTCTCGAATCTTTGGATTCCAGGAGCACCACCATGTCTGACTACTCTGGGCAGGTCTGCCACAGTGACTGACATCCTGATCTAGGGCCTGTTTCCTCTCATATCCTGAAATCTCATTGAGGGCAACCACTTTTCATTCCTTTCCTGAACTCTTCTGCTTTGCTTAGTTCTTGGAATACTTGAGGTATTTTATAAACATTTCTCAAGTAAATGAACCCTCTAGGTAGTTTGTACTGTGGTATTTGGATTACTTAGTTTTCTTATTACAGAGAAAACTGGAAGCCTGAGAGGAAATTGTCATAAGAGTCAGGACATCTTAGAAGAAAAGTGTTGACTTTTGTTGACCTATGTAGATCTGTCTTCAAGACCTGGCATCCAAGGACCTGAAAGAATGGGGCAGACTATGGTCTAATGTTGTAGAGAACTTTATTTCAGTTTCAGTATATATATACACATACACATATATATACACATATATATGTGTATGTATATATATATACATATATATATAATTTCTTTTTATACACAAATTTGACAAAGAAAGCAATGATCCCAGGAAAGTTGTTGTTTAAGTTCAGAAAAACATGATCAGAAGGGGATGATCAGGAAACTATGTAAATGAATGTTAGTAAGCACATACTAAATATTAACAGAGAATTCCTTTCCCAGAACATTCTCAGGACTGACCAGTCTAAACATAATTACCTGGCATGTACTACAGATTTTATCTGGGAAGGCAGAAGATCATATCAGGGAACATTGAGGACTGCATTCAGCATATCCTTTCACTAAAATGGATTCTATAGCTACATTATAAGAATAAACATCTCACAAATTGAATACAATAGGAGGCAGGAAGTCCAAGAACAATTGGGGGAACAAAATGCACCTGAGGTAAAAGGCTCTCTGCTTTTATTCCTGGAAGCTCTTCTATAATTCCCCAAATGATAGTTAACCATGGGCCATTCCTTTGGGTGTGTTCTGAAATTGCTCCCTTTTAAATTGTTTAAAGCAAGAAAACCCAGTACAGTAGATAGAACTGAGCATTCTTGGTCATTTGTTCTTGTTTGGAGTCATCGACATCCTAAGAGAAGCATGAAAAGACATGATTTGTGTGATGCTAGATGCAAGAGCACCGTGCATGAAACTTTGCACCAGGAATGAGAAGCTATGCCTTGTGAGGCATCAGTGGTCCTGTGAAGGCGAAGGCGTAAGTCACAAACAATACCACACCAGTTTGGAATTATGATTAATAGAATGGTTATTTATTTAAAGGGGAAAAAACTTACAGATCACCGTCCCAGACAACAGCCCTCTGCACAATCATGAAGGGAGTCTAGTTGCTGGGAGTGGAGTAGGAAGTAAGAGAGAGAGAGGAGGGAAGTGGCCGCTTTTTTAAGGAGAGAGACCACGCCCCAATGGGCTGGTATCTCAGCGGCTATTGGCTGGAGGAGCGGAAGGACCTCCCACAACAGTCCTGTCTGTTATTCTTTGTCCTGAGAGTCTAGGCAACTGAGTAAAAATGTCTGAAAATTTTTGTCCTGTAAGGCAGTGACATTGAGAGATGACTTGCTTATGCGTCTTTTACATGATATTTGATCGTGCTCCAATTGTAAAAGCAGGGGCTATGCAATATCTAGTAATGTTCCAATCACATCGAAGGGTTATTTTTGTGAATCTAATACCTGTAATTTAAAGTAGATAAGGCAATAACAAAAGTATCTCAGGAGTATTTCCCTGTAGGGTGGAACAAATACATTCTATAACTGCTTGACCCTGTAGATTGTAAGGGACTCCAGTAATATATTGAATTTGTCATTCATAACAGAATTTCTTGAAAAATTTTCTAGTGATATCAGGACCATTATCTGTTTTTAGCTGTGTGGGAATACCCATAGCAGTGAGTGTCTGCAGTAGGGCAGTGTTGGGATGACATTGGTCATGGTCTAGCCTTAACATGGTTCACACGTTTCAGGGTAGGGGCATGAGGATTAGAAATATTAGGCAGGGTGCACGCCTTTAATCCCAGCACTTGGGAGGCAGAGGCAGGCAGATCTCTGTGAGTTCGAGGCCAGCCTGGTCTACAAGAGCTAGTTCCAGGACAGGCTCCAAAACCACAGAGAAACCCTGTCTCGAAAAACCAAAAAAAAAAAAAAAAAAAAAAAAAAAGAAATATTAGGCAGGAGGAACAGAGATACAAAAGAAAAGCAATAAAGGCACAGAATAGAACTGAGAAGGGCAACCCAATGCATAATGAATTCGTCTGCATTTATTTTCCATATGCTTATATACCCTAATCCAAAAGCGGGGCTGAAGGAAGCAAAAGAACAAACAGAGCAATTACCTGCTTCAATGCCTGAAGCATCAAGCCACTATATCCTGACTTAAGCATTCTGTTGCTTAGGCAGGACATGGAGTGACTACATCTTAAACCAAACATTCTATAGGCAGCCACTCCCTGGGTCAAACCTCCTGTCACATCCTTGATGGAGCAGGAATAGGCTTGAATTCACTCATCTTTGGTCAAGGTGGAATGGATCCACTTATGTGGGATCCCACAGGGTGGGCATAAGAGTTTTGAAGCCGAGCAATTTATCTAACTTTGAATGCCAAATAGTTAATATTTTATCATGTAAGGCTTGAATATCAATACTTACTTAAATTGTTATGTGACCATCTTTGCTTGGGGACCAATATGATTCCCAGTGGGACCCGAGGTTTCAGAGTCATTGACATGAACAGGAATGGTATTCTCCATAATAGGCTTTCTTTTGGTCCGCCAACCAGCTCCCAAGTTATGACATGGAGACTTATTATTAGTTATGAATACTTGGCTTTAGTTTAGGCTTGTTTTTGCTAGCTCTTATAAATTAACCTGTTTCTCTTCATGTACATTTTTTACCTTTCTTTCCTTCTGTGTATCTTACCTTTGCTGCTTCTTGTGTCTGTCTGGTGGTTGCCTGACTTTTGACCCCTCCTCTTCTCCTTCATTCTCTCCTCCTTCTCTCCTTCTTCTCTCAAGCCTAGATTTCTTGTCCTACTTATTCCTTCTCCCCACCATATCTGCCTATGGCTCTCCTGCCTAGCTATTGGCCATTCTGCTTTTTGTTTTAGACCAATTAGATGCCTTAGGCAGGCACGGTAAAACAAATGCAACATACCTTTACATAATTAGACAAATGGAAATAAACAAATGTAACACATCTTTACACAGTTAAATGATATTCCATAACAATTCTCTTCCTAGTTAACAGAGTAAAGCACATGAGGATCAGGTACACAAGCCTAATATGTGTCAGCTGTGGTAACAGATGCTGCCTCAACAGAAGAGACCACACCCTTCCTGTGAGACATCACCAACTCTTTTCCCTCAGAGTCATTGTTAGTAACCAAACCCTGTTTTTCCTGGCTTGATGACTGCATCACCCTGCTTTATTCCTTTTCTTCAGGTATAAGGTGCAGACACTCTGGAATCTCTTTGTCCATCTTCTATAGGTTGAGTCTTTTAGGTATTTGCAATGGCTTTTTAGCATTGTGGTGTCAGGGACAAAAACAGCCTCAGCTCCAGTGAATTTTGGGAGTTGGGATATTTAGTTGCTCAGACATACAATCTTTTCAAAGAAGCTTGACCTTGAATTTTTTCAGAGAGGCCCTAAAATGCTTTGCAGTGGTGAGGCCTTCCTTGACCAAATTTAAAAAAAATTAAGTTTATAAAATAGACGATAAAATACTATCCTATATCCCATCCTTTCTTTCTAAATAGCATTTAAGTTGTTCATTAGTTCTTTTGACAAAAGGTTGATCCTGAGGGTTATATGCAACATCTATGATGTGGGTTAAATCAGAATGTTGGCAAAATACCTAAAAAGGCTTGTCAGTGTATGCAGAAGCACTGTTACCTTTTAGGTATTTTACAGGAGTGTAAAATAACAAAAGCCCGTTCTAAGGCTCTAAAGTATTTAACAAAATTTTTATGTTTTATTTTATGAGGAATACGAATTTAAAGGGTTAATGTAAATTTTATTTTCCTAAGCAAACCGTTTAACATTTTTATTATTATTATTATTGCTATTATTTCAGAAAGCAGAATATTATCCATGTAGTATATAATAAAAGTAGGAACAGCTCTTTAGCTCTATTTAAAGCAGTAGCAAGCAATAATTTTTTGAGATAAAGATGGGCTGTTTGTCATTATTATTTATTTATTTTTTCTTGCTGAATGACTGCAAACAGATGAAGCACTGTCTGCTTTTGGAGTTAACCTTTGAGTGTGGGAAGATCCAATATCACATTATAGAAGTGACTGTAATCATTAATATCTAAAGGGAAAGCCAGAGGTCAGGCATGCAGCATTGGCATTTTCATAAGGTAGTTACTTAACAATAAGTATTTCTGTCTCCCGTCAACTGCCAGGCGACCAACCCTGTAAAAGTTGAGAAATAGAATCTTGATATGACACATCTGGACCCTGTCTAATGTTTAGAGTTGTTTTTTTTTTCAGAATCTTGTAACTTACGCCATGCTGGCATGCCTCTCAGAAGCGTAGCACATCATCTTCCCCTTCCCCAATCTGTTCCTACCATCGCTGTAGTTCTATTTTTTAATTGATTTATTTATTTATTAAAGATTTCTGTCTCTTCCCCGCCACCGCCTCCCATTTCCCTCCCCCTCCTCCAATCAAGTCCCCCTCCCTCCTCAGCCCAAAGAGCAATCAGGGTTCCCTGCCCTGTGGGAAGTTCAAGGATCACCCACCTCCATCCAGGTCTAGTAAGGTGAGCATCCAAACTGCCTAGGCACCCACAAAGCCAGTACGTGCAGTAGGATCAAAAACCCATTGCCATTGTTTTT
The DNA here is from genome assembly GCA_025134845.1 of Neodon shergylaensis. Taxonomy (NCBI): domain Eukaryota; kingdom Metazoa; phylum Chordata; class Mammalia; order Rodentia; family Cricetidae; genus Neodon; species Neodon shergylaensis. The sequence goes on from JABTXL010004371.1 coordinate 1,386,165, forward strand.
GACTTCTCAGTAGTCCTCATTGTCCGCTATGTTCAGAGAGACCAGTTTTATCCCATGCTTTTTCAGACCCAGGCCAGCTGGCCTTGGTGAGTTGCTGATAGAACATCCCTATTGTCTCAGTGTGTGGGTGCACCCCTCGCGGACCTGAGTTCCTTGCTCGTGCTCTCTCTCCATCTTCTCCTGATTTGGACCTTGAGATTTCTGTCTGGTGCTCCAATGTGGGTCTCTGCCTCTGTCTCCTTTCATCGCCTGATGAAGGTTAATATTCAGGAAGATGCCTATATGTTTTTCCTTGGGTTCTCCTTCTTATTTAGCTTCTCTAGGATCACTAATTATAGGCTCAATGTTCTTTATTTATGGCTAGAAACCAAATATGAGTGAATACATTCCATGTTCCTCTTTTTGGGTCTGGCTTACCTCACTCAGGATAGTGTTTTCTATTTCCATCCATTTGCATGCAAAATTCAAGTAGTCCTTCTTTTTTACTGCTGAGTAGTACTCTAATATGTATATATTCCATACTTTCTTCATCCATCAACTCCAAAAAAATCAGTTGCCTTCCTATACACAAAGGATAAGGAAACAGAGAGGGAAATCAGAGAAGCATCACCTTTCACAATAGCCACAAATAGCATAAAATATCTTGGGGTAACTCTGACCAAGGAAGTGAAAGATCTATTCGACAAGAACTTTATGTCTTTGAAGAAAGAAATTGAAGAGGACACCAGAAAATGGAAGGATCTCCCTTGCTCTTGGATTGGGAGGATCAACATAGTAAAAATGGCGATTCTGCCATCGCTGTAGTTCTTAGGTGGAGGAGGATCTAATGTTTCAGGTAGGGGAGCAGGCGGTCGGGGGCTGGCCTTGAACTCACACAGCTCTAACTGTGTCACCACTCTTGGCTAACATGTTATCCTTTCAATTGCAGTGACAACTGTGATTTAGTAGAGGGCATTTCTATCCACCCCCTGGTTAAGGATGCAAGGGACCATTTTCAAAGACCACTGGGCCATCAGCACAGATTCTGGCATGCACTGCCACCAATCCAGATGTGGCCTTTAGCTTCAGCTCTGGCCTAGACATCGCCATGGCACTGGGCAACAGGGCAAGTCACTCTGATCTGTATGGTCTTCTGCTGCAACATGACTCTCAGACACCAGCATGGCCTCAGGTAGCAGCCCAGACTCCAGCATCTTGGTGGTGACAGAAGCCATGGACATCAACACAGACTTTGGCAGCAGCAGGGCCAGGGACCCAGACATGGCCCTCATCTGCATCCTTGACCCAGATGTCACCAAAGTCCCAGGTGGCAGCACAGGCCACCTTAATCAGCATGGCCCAGAGGCAGCATAGGTCCCCCAACATGGTCTCAGGAGGCAGGCCAGACTCGAGGAACCCCCAAGACCTTTGGTGGTAACAAGAACCAAGGACATCAGCTCAGACCCTGGATACAGGATCTTGTAGTCATCAAAGGTCATGCAGATGCCCAGGGTCTGGGTTCCCACCTGGGTCTGTGCTGCTGTCTGAGGACCATGCTGCTCCAGGGGAACAATTTTTTTAATTTCTTTTAATTTTTAAAATATTTTCTTTTTGGAAGTGTAAGGGTGAACGGCAGCTATGGAAGGACTGGGAAATGAACAGAATGGGGGTGCGTGATATGAAATTCCCAAAGAATAAATAAAGAAATTAGTTTTAAAAAAAAGAAAGAAAAGAAAAAAACCACTCAGTTTAGAGGTGAGTTGCCCCGAATGGAAAAGCTTATAGAGAATGAAATCTGACCTTCCCGGTTCTAGTTCAGCATGTCTTCTCAGATTGCTGTGTATTTATCAAGTTTTTTCTCTTTTGAATTCGGTTTTCTTATCTCTAAAAACATGAGAGCAAGTAGGTTCCAGCCGCAGGTGCAGGCTGTAACTTCCATGATGGCCGGGTCTGGGAGGGAAGATGCATTTACGCTCTTGAACCCTAGGTGGCGCTCCCGGACTGGTTTTTCAGCATCAGGAGTCTGGAATTGTTATGTCCTGAGTAGACCTTGCCCTGGATTGATGGTTTTGAATATTCCAGGCTCTCACAATTCTCCTTTCGTATTTGTGCCACTCTCCTGGTAATCCTCGCTCTTTCCCTAAGCCGCATTCTCCTTCCTGGGATCTCTGCTTTATTAAGAACACACTCGTCGATTCTCCTTTTCCATCGCTTGGTAGACCCGCAGGGTTTCGCTTGGCTTCTCTGCGAAGCGTCTTGCAGTGTTCCCTGTCTCATTAATAATTCGATTCAAAAATACCTCGTATACAGTGTGACGAGCCACTGATTTCTTTACCGAACAAAAGTTTGCAACTTTCTGGTGAGTTGAGGGTGAAGAATAGGCTTGTGTTTTGATGTGAAAAACAAACCAAACCAAAACAAAACAAACAAACGGAAATCCTCAAGGAAAATCCCTCCACTGCACTTAGAAGAATTCTTGGAGTTAAAATGAAATTTCTCTTGTCTGTCTCCACTCAAATAGACTGTTCGGTATAGAGATTTTTCTCCCCTAAAAAGTACGTGTTCTCTATCTAAAAAATAGTAACTGTGTCTCATGTTGCTAATGCTTTGGGGAGGGACACCATAGTTTCCAAAAGAAGGAGAAGTTATCACGAGGCTGAGAAGACTCTGGGAGACTTAAGTGGAGGGCTGGAAGGGAGAAGGATGGGTGGATTTGGCTGAGCAGGTCCGAATTCACACCTCTATCGGTAGATGGATAGAAACACGTCACCCCACGGCTCAGGGATGCCGTGGCCGAGCCACCTATCCCAGGTAAGTTAAGTAGTTATTCCGGTCATCAATAGGGGACATTGATGCGCATCAATCTAAGTCTCAGCAGCTACCATCGAGTAGTGTGCTGACTGCATGTTAGTAGTGATGTCGCTCTGGTTTCACTTGGAGCCGACTCAAGTTTTGGTTAAAACACAGACTTCTTTTTCTCGGCAGTGCTACTAGAAACGGTGAGCTTGAGTGACCCCCGGACATCTAGTAGGATGAGCAGCGGCAGGAGATGTTTGGCCGGAGCGCCGTGACCTTAGAAAAGGAAGAAATAAGTGCCACAGCGTAACGGATGAAGCTGCGGAAGAGGCCTTCCTTACAAAGAAGCAGCCATGGATGAGACTTGGCTCTTCTCTCCCTCCCTTCTTACTGTCCTTTCGTTTTGGAGCCAGGTAACCCAGGCTGGTCTGGAACTCAGGATCCTTCTGCCTCTACTCTCCTAGGACTGAGACTGTAGGCAGCTGTTGCCATACTGATAGTCTGATTTCTACTTATAGGGAAGAACGAACATTGTGAGTTGACATTGAAATCATAAATTAAATATATCGGGGAAAGTATTTTCCTACTTGAAACAGGAGATCCATTTGAGAATTTATAGGTCAAGTGAATCTTAAGATAGAATTCAAATATATTTTGACAAAAGCAAAATATATGGAAAAAGTATGGAAAAGAGGGTTTATTCTTGTGTACAGTTCAAGGTATACTGCATCATGGTGGGGAGGTCAAGGCTGCAGAAGTTTGAAGAAGCTAGATATACTATATATATATATATAGTATAAAATATATAAATATACAGAATAATATGAATATTTCTATAAACAGAATATACACACACACACACACACACACACACACACACACACACACACACACATATATATATATATATATATATATATATATATATATATATATATATA
>JABTXL010004371.1:1404829-1417189 GCA_025134845.1 Neodon shergylaensis
TATGGTTGGCACCACATGGTACACAATATATGGTGTATGGTTGGCACCACATGGTACACAATACATGGTATGTGGTTGGCACCACATGGTATACAATACATGGCATATGGTTAGCATCACATGGTAGACCATACAAGATGTATTGTTGGCATCACATGGTAGACCACACATGGTGTATGGTTGGTACCACATGGTAGACCATACATAATGTGGTAGAATGTAGATGAGAAATATGGGTTAATTTAAGATGTAAGAGCTAGATAGTAATAAGCCCAAGCTATTAGCTGAGCATTCATAATAAATGAGAAGTCTCTGTGTGGTTATTTAGAAGCTGGCTGATGGGACAGAAAATTCTGCCTATAGGAGTGTGTAAAGAGAACCTGAGAAACAGAACAGTGTGATGGTAAGGATGTGTAGGGAGGAGCCTGTTTGTGACAGACAAGAAGCAGAGAAGGGAGTATGTAGAAAGAAACTAGGGTACAATATTGCCCCCAAGACATGACCTCTACGAATTACTTCCTTCAACTAAGTGCCAACTCTTCCTTTTCAACACTTCCAAATATTCCCATCATATTAATGAATCACTCAAGAGATCAATGCATTCACTGTTCAGGAACAACATGATCTGATTATGCCTGCACAGACATACTCTGAAGTATGATTCATGAATCTCTTAGATGAGTCATGACTGAGGAGAGAGATGAAATCAGTCATCACCAGGGAAAACTTATCACTCTGCAAAGAGAAGACTGCCTGGAACCTTTGTTGTAATTTATTTTAAAACGTCATGAAGAGAAGTCACACCATGCAACAAGGCTCACATAGGAGGTTTTATTGGAAGAGAAGAGAGAAGGTATAGAGAAAGAAGTTGGAGTTGGCAGAAACTGGTCCGTGGGAAAAGAGTGGCAGAAGAGAAAGGAGAGAGAGAGAGAGAGAGAGTAAGTAGGCAATGCCCACCTTTTAAAGGTGCACTTAGTGGCTATAGCTGAGGATGAATCCTGGAAGGACCCAAAAAACAGGCCAGTACAGATGCCTGAATACTAACAACTCTGATATATTTTCTTGCTGTTATTTGTTTTTTTTTTTTTTAACTATGAGTATTCTACAATGGCCCATAAAGTTTTTCTTCTACCAACTTCTTCACATAATGCTCAGGGAACCTTGTGGAAGAGTAAGTGCAAAGATTGTTATGTAGATGGGGCTGACCTTGAACTCACAGAAACCCAGCTGCCTCTGTTTCCCAAGTGTTGGGGTTAAAGGCATGCACCACCAAATCTGCAAGTGGAAAGATTGTTAACAGCCAGAGGACCAGAAAATCTTCTGTGTCTCCTAGAAATGACAAGACTACTTTATTCATGATATTTCAATGATGACAGTCTTAAAAGACCGAAACAAAGACAACATCAATAGATACGCCAGTACAGAAAAGTGAAATCTCACAGAGTCTTGCCCCTAGACAAAGAACTATAGGCAACTAAGGAACATTGAGAGTGGGAGAAATAGTCTTCCTCAGGACTGCTGAGATCATGTTGTAGGCTGTGACACATGAGTCTGAGCTGTGGCTGGAGCTTGGGCAGATTGTACCTGTACCCACTCGGGGACTGTCATCTTAGAGTTCTCAGTGTTATGCACCCTTGGTTATGGCTGGTCTGTTCCTCACATCTTTCTTCAGCAAGGACAGCATGCCTCCTGGTTCTTCCAGGGTTCTACACAGGGGTAGCCTCTTGCGTCTTAGGAGGAAGTAACCAACTAACAGGTATCTGTCTTTCTGAACCTTCTCAGGAGTCTGGGGATCAGCAGAAAGGTCCTGTAGGGAGTCTCCTTTCCTATAATGTAGGCTTTTGTCTCTACTATATTCCTTGAATTGCCTTACCAGGTAATGACAATCTGCAACCATCATTCAGAATGTTCTTTTCTAACCTCTTTTTAGGATTTTTGTTGCTCCACCCCCCCCCCAAACGAAAGCCCATGCTCTTCATCTTGAAGACCTTGTGAAGTTTAAGAATCAGGAATTCAGTTTCACACAGTTTATATGCTTGAAGCTCAAGAATGGGGAGTTAATATGGATAGTTTACAATGAGGGTTCTCTTCATTTCTTCCTGTGTCAATATCCGAGGAGGGGGAAAGCCCAAACATATTGGTACTGTTTCTTATACTAAAGCCACAATGCGAAAACACAGGGCGGCCTTTTCATGACCTTTTTGGAGTCTAGTTATCATTGAAAGGCTTTATCTTATAACACAATCACATAGCAGTCGTGGGTACAATTTTTACTTCAGTGTGACATAAACATGTGGTCCACAGTGCTCGCACCTGTGGAAAGAAAGTGTGAAGGAACTGTCTTCATTGGATGCAAGATCAGTGTCACCTGCTCCCGTGGCTGAGGTGGAACATGCTGTGTTACTCTCTGGTCCCTGCCCCTGGCACTTGTTTTCTCTTCTTTGATTTTTTTTCTGTACTGCAAAGTCTGAAGGCAGAGAGTTTGCCCTTTCTGCAGTTTCTCTCATCATGATGTGGTGACTCATAAAGGCGGGTCTTGTCTTGAACACACATTAGATGTTGTCCCCACAGTCTGGTAAGCATACATTTCCTTGGTTTCTCATCAGCAACTCTTGGCTGTCTCTTCCACCTTTCCATGTTGCTGGTCAGATTTCCTACTCTTGACATCACCTGAGTTGTAGAGGGAAGAATATTAAACTGCTTAGTTTGGGGCTTCTCTGGGGCAGTGGTGTATCAGTGTTTCATCTTTTTAATGCTTCTTTATCCTTGGCATTTCTTCTACTATTTTCTACTTTGGTTTTCAAATAGTCACAGGAAGAACAGAGGGAGTGTCTGGCTCATTTTGGTCACATGGACTCATCAAAGCTCTGCTTGGTTGCATTCTTCCAAATTTAAGGAAAACAAGTCTTCCATTTTAGGTATAACAAGACCTGTAGTTGTTAATCTGAGTTTTCAGTATTTTTTCCTGTGTTTTAGTTCCCTAAGAGTGATTACACAGAGTGAGTTCCAGGACAGTGAGAATTGTCTCACAGAGAAATCCTGTCTCAAGAAAACAAAAGACAGAAAAAAGGAATATTACACAAAATTCACTTCATTAAAAAAATGCACACAGATTGCAAAAATACCAAAACAATACCCACCAAAATTGAAATTGAGCTTCATCAAAACACAAGACAACACATCTTAATACACATGCTTAAATAAAGTTGGTATTAATCCTAGGCTGTGGTATAGTGAGGATTTTCATGATTTGTAAGATTGTAAGGTTAAGGGGAGAGAAATTCTAGTCTTTGCATCAAGGACCAGAGGAAATAAAATGCAATGCAAACTGATGAATTCTGTTACGACTGATAAGGCTGCAAACCCAGACATCAAGCATGGCCAAGTGCGGGTCATCTTATTTCCTTGAGGATGCAGTTACATTTAGCATCTCTGACTCCCAAAGGTTCAAAACGAAATCAGCCAAGTAGCTGGAGTTCTGTTTCTTCGAGGGGAAATTAGGTGAGGCTGGGGAGCACAGCAGAGAAGATTTTGCATATTTTGAGGTAACAATGGCAAGGGCACCTCACTCAATTCGTATTAATCACAAACAGCTCAACAAACCGAAACCAGGACAGAAGATGGGGTGTTTGATAAGATTTACACATTAGCCTGACAGCATCTCTAGTGTGAAGACATGAAGGAGGTCCCAGAAGCTCATACCTACCGCTTCTGCAGCCTGTTTTGCTTCCTGGCCTAGCACTTTTTAACCCTCATGTGAATAAAGCCACATCTTCTTATCCTTAACTACCACTATATCTAGCTAGGGCTTCTGCTCTGATGCTCTCCTGACTTTCTAATCTTTCTTTGGATTTGTCTGAGGCATAATTCAAAAATTCTCATCCAAGACAGCTCCAGCCAACTTCATTTTTCACGGTCCTGTTCTGTGAAGCACACTAGATTATTTTCCACACTTTAACAGATTTGAAACATGATAAAGGGTTTGGAGAACAGCGCTGATCTATGAAGTCATGCGGATCGGTCAAGATGTCGAGAAGAAGCAGCCGCTTCCCGAGCTGAGAAGGATGACGGACACTGTATCCCCAGTACATGAGCAGTGTCCAATGGCAACTTATCAAGAGGTTTAGCTTAGCGTGTGGCTTTGTTTGTCTTCAGCCATCTTAAAAACTAGGCATTTATAGCAGAATTCAATAGCAACAGCTTTAACAAATGTGATAGTAACTGTTTACCCTGGCAGACTCATGGGCACTCCCAGAGTGATGTTGCAGACAACACCTTCAACACTGTATAGAGCTAGTTGCAGTCTAGATAAGACTTGGAATTCTTACAAGAGCAAGCATGAGAAGCCCAGAGGTTATAATTTCAGAATTACCAGCAGGGTGCATAATTGTCAATTTAGAGCATCATGCGCCCTAATTTCCTTTCTCCTTTTGCAGTCTTAGGAAAGAATTTTTGAATAAAAAGCTTTTGTTTGTGGCTGACACCATATATTCCTATATGCGTATAAACACAAAAATGTACTCCAGGGAAAGGTTGGGATTATTTTAGCAATGGTTTTGGAGTGGAGGAACACAAGATACATGAGGTTAAAGGTACCGTCTGGGAGAAACCCACACTGTTGATGAAGGCAGACACACTAGGAAATATGTGTAGAGAACATGTGAGAGACAGAAATGGATCTACCTAAGTAAAGAAGAAAAGGAAGCTTTCACAGAACAAGTGACATTTGCTCCAGCGCTTGAAAAGACATATATGTGTGCCAGACCCACAGACTTCTCAGTATGTTACAGCACGCAAACCCCAATACTGAACTCTACTGGGAAAGTGTAATAAAGGGTGTGGCTTGGAGGGTGGAAGTAGCTTAAAACTTTCAAATTCCATTTCTTCTCTTCAGTTGTGTCTGATGATTATAAGATAGATAATAGCGATAGAAACCTCCCTTTAAATAGGAAGCCTATTAAATATGTTTTGGAGGAGACTTTAGTGACTTATTATTTGTCAAGAATGCGTGTGGAAGGCTGGGGTGGCAGCCATGTGGGTAAAATGCTTGCCTTGCAAGTCTGAGTGCCCGACTTTGTTGTCTCATGTTAAAAAAATAGGGAAGTGGAGACAGGAGACATGAGGAGGCACAAGGAGCACTATGGCTTGCTTGCCCAGCTTACCTGGCAAGTCCCGAGCCCATGGGAGATCTATAGTGACTTCTCTGTGTTCCATTGGAAGGAAGAATGCACATTTGTCACTTTAAATCAAAAGCTGGAAATGATGTAGCGAGGATGATAAACTAAAAGCTGAGGTAAGCTAAAGCCTAGGTTCTTGTAAAGAACCATCTGCACTGTGCAAGCACTCTCTCTCTCTCTCTCTCTCTCTCTCTCTCTCTCTCTTCTCTCTCTCCATCCCCTCCTCTCTCTCTTTCTTGCGCGCGCGCGCACACACACACACACACACACACACACACACACACAAAGTGTTCTTCTAGGAACTGAGGCACAGGTGGTAGGGATATAAAACAGCTTCATGGCTGAAATGAATAATTTAGTGGTCTGGATTAAAGACCAAACAAATTCAACATGACCTTAAGCCATATTTTTTTTAATTGAAAGTAGTTTTTTTTCCCATAAAGTATATCCTTCCCCCAGCTCCACTCAGATTCTCCAAGCCTCAACACCCACCAACATCAATATCCTTTCTTTATCTCATTAGATAGAAAACAAACAGGCAACTAAAAAACAAAACAAAACAAAAACCCAAATGAACCATAATAGTACAAAACAGATAAACAAATAAAAAAATTACAAAGAAAAGCACACAAAGCACATAGAGCCCTGGAGACACACTCACGTGCATGAGTGTGCCATAGCACGTGGATGTGAAAGGACGACTTGTGTGGTTGCTCTTCTCCTTCTCATTGCTTCCTCATTGCCTTGTGGCTCTCTCTATATGCCATGTATGCACAGCTATGAAGATATGAGGACAGCACGGTTACATGAAAATTCCCAGTGGAACATTGTTCCTTTACTACTTAGGTTTTTTTTTTAATGTGAAATTTCTTTTCCTGAGGTCTCCTGTATAGACTTTACCTGGGTAGAATATCAGTTGTGAATACCAGCTGTGAAACATAAAGTCAGCTTCAAGTCAACAGAAAGCAATTGAAAACTTATGTAGAATCCAGAGATGGACCAATGACAGCAATCTACAGAAAGCGTGGCTGTGCACATGCCACACGTGTTCACCATGAATTTACTTATACCTGATGATGTCATTATTAATTTAAGAGGTGGTGTGCGTGTGTGTGAGAGAGAGACAAAGAGACAAATGGAGAGACACACAGATACACACACACAGACATGGAGAGAGAGAGAGAGAGAGTTTGATAGTGTCTCTGGAAGAGTAATTGTTCTTAAACGTATTTTAAGTCTCACAACATTAGAAGTGTCCTTGATATCTTAAAGTTTTCCCAAGTGATTTGCAAATAATGTTTATACATTAAGTTTTGACACATTGGACACTTGAGTAATTGACAATTTTCACATAATAGTTATTTATTTTAAATTGTGTACGCATGTGCAAATGAGTGTGGGTGTCTGCAGAAGTCAGAAGAGGGTGTCACATCCCCCTTGCATGCATGGAGTTAAGAACTGCCTCACTCACTGTGGAGTGCTGGGAACCAAACTGGGTCCTCTGCAAGAGCAGTGTGTACTCTTAACTGCTGAGCCATCTCTCCTGCCCCAGCAGTTGATAATATTTAGACTCCTCATTCTGACAAGTATTCACTTGACAAACATTTATGTTAGGCAAGGCAAAAAGTCATTTTGTGCTTTAGATACTTCATGAGGCTATACTTGACTAGCAAAAATTATAATTACGTACATTTTATATAGTATGTCATGTGGTTTTTATATATGTATATATTGTGAAACCAACTAATACAATTACCATGTTCACTGCTCCATATATATAACATTATACTTGGGTATTGAGTGAAGACATCTATAATCTGCTCTCTGACAACAGCCATGTTGAATCGGGCTGACAAATTTATACTTCTGTATGCCTGAAACTTTGTCTCCTTTGTTCCTAGTCGCCAAGCCCCACCCCACAGTACTCTTGGTACCGATCACTCTTATACTCTCTTCCAAGAATCCAGCTTTTTAGATTCTACATAATAGTGAAATGATGTTTATTTTAATAAATATACTTTTTCTTTTTTGCTTAGTTTCTTTTCCTTTTTAATTTTTATTGATTCTTTATGAATTTTACACCATGCACCTCAATCTCACACATCTCCCTCCATATCAGTCTTTGTCCCTTGAAATCTTCCCCCAAGAAAGAAACAAAAAATAAAGACATAAAGAACAAAAAAAGGGATGTCAAAGTGGAAGCTGGGTTATGTCACCGTCTTTCACCAGCCTACTCTTTTACCCAAACAGCTTCCCTTGCAAACGTTCATTGCAATGAGTCACTGATCTGGTTCAAGACCCCTGGCTTCTGCCGTTCCAAGCAATACTAGATTCACACCGGATCTTCTCTGGGATATCCAGCTATTGCCCTGGGTCATGGAAATCCTTTACCATTATACTTTAGTTATACTGGTCTAGTCCCTTAAGGCGTGACAGCAGCTCATAGATGGGGTAGATCAAAGCCCTGGATCTGGGCCTGCGCGGCAGCTGAGTTGGTCAGTCAACCCACTCTTCTTCACCGGGACCGCCAGGACGACTTCTGCTTTGCCCAGGAGAGGGGTGGAGTCGACTGTCATGCCTATGGCAGCTGGCAAGGGGCAGGACCTACTTCACTGGAGTCAGCTCTCCAGCACTGCTCAGGGGAGGGGAGCAGCCAGTTCACCTGCTCTCACTCCTTAGGCGCATGCTCTCTCCCACACTGCCCAGGAAAGGGGCAGGATGAGCTCTCCCATGCTCATGCCCTCCTGGCTGGCTCACCCACAGGGCCTGCCCTCCTGAGTGCTGTAGCTGACATGGAGGAGTGCCATCTCACCCACTTTTAGGGCCAGCTCTCCTACCGGCCATAGGCAGCAAGTGGGTGGCACCTTACCCACATCCATACCACTGTATGGTCAATGAGGGCTGGGACCAACTCTCATGCCCTCAGGGCCTGTTCACCGCAGGGAGGGGGGGCACCAGGCCAGGACCAGCTTTACTATGCTGCTCAGGTGAGGAGCAGGCCTACTGTTCCGAGTGAAGGTCAGGACCAGCTCTGCACAGCCTTCGGACATCAGCATGGCCCCAGGCAGCAGTCCAGACCAGGGATGACCACACGGCCTTTGGTGGTAATATGGACCACAGACATAGCCCCGGACCCCTGCTGCTGTAGACCCCAGGACTCAGACATTGCCCTCAGTGGCAGTACAAGCCAGGACATCTCCATGGAGACAGGGGGCAGCCCAGGTTACTCACATTAGACTGTTCCTCACCACCCCCCGCATCTCCAGCTCCTTCTTTCTTCACAGAGTACAAACCGTTCTGCTTCTCTTTCTCTCCCATCTCTCCGGCACAACCTTTCTCTTTGTAGTAGTGCTTGCTCTGCCCACACAGCATCGCGGCAGGCAGATTCTCTCTGGTGTCTTTCATGCCCAGCCCCGGCCACATGGCTGTGGGCAGGGACCTCTCTGGTATCTTCTCTCTTAATTTCTTAAGCTTCCCCCTCCCCCTCTTTCTCTCTGTCTGTTTATGTAATATAGGCTGATCTCAAGATCACGATCGTCCTGTCTCAGTCTCCTGTGGTCAGGTTTTGCAGGCATCAATCCATACTACAAACATAGTTTTACCAGCATACAGCCATGGCAGTTTGTCTGGACCATTTTCAAATCACAGTGGTAATCGAGTGCTTGTGACCACATTTTTTTTTCCAGAAAAACCCAAATAGTTACCATCGGGATTTAGAAGATCAAATTTACTGAACCCTGTTTTCTAGCACACTGAACACCAAGTCTACTGGGACTCATTGTAACCTGCGATCCCTCCATAGAGTATTTCGAGGTGAATGCCGCTTTAATAATACTGCCTTTAGAATCATATCTAAAAGCAGGTTAAGATCTTCTGGGTGAGGAGATTAAGAACAGGGCGTTTGAGCCATTGATTTCCTTTCATCATGAATTTGCTTCCATGCTCTGGCAGACCCTCCTTTCTCTCTTCTCATTTGGCCTCAGTTTTCAACCAGCATCTTCACAGGATGTGTGCATAACAGCACACGGTGGAAATTTAGACCACCGGGTTCTATAAACACGCCTGGGTTCTCCATCTTCTCTACCTCCATGCCTCAATGTAAGCCTTAACATACCAGTCTTTCTTCATATTTCATTAAGTGTTTGTTTGGCTAGTTTCCTTAGTATAACATTCTTACCACTGTCATCAGATTCTCTGAGAAACCGCTGGGCAGTGGTGGTGCACGCCTTTAACCCCAGCACTCGGGAGGCAGAGGCAGGTGGATCTCTGAATGTTCGAGGCCAACCTGGTCTACAGAGAGAGTTCTAGGACAGGCTCCAAAGCTACACTGAGAAATCCTGTCTTGAAAACCAAGAACAAAAAATCAAAACCAAAAGTCAAAACCAAAAACCAAAACAAAAAACCAAAACCAACCAAACAAAAACAAAACAAAACCTTTCAGAAACCAAAGGAATTGTCATAGAAATGGTTGAGATATTCAATAAGGCTAAGCCTTGCCTCCTTGGCACTAGAATACTGACAATTCCTAGGGTACTGTGGAGTTACTGAGCTTTATCAACCCCTTTAGATGTCTGTAAATCCCACCAAAGTAAAGACCATGTATTAAATTCTTTGGTCAAATTAAGTAAGCCTTATTTTTTGTCAGGCAGGGCTATCTCCTCAAAGCAGGGTTTGAGAAAACAGTGTTGAACATAGGAGAAGTGGGGTTTACATAGCCGCCCCAAACTGCAAGCCTAGGTGGTTTCCAAGGGTTGGGGCTCTTACAGAGGAATTATGGCCATGTAGGAATTGGTCTGAACGTTTCAAAAGTATTTGGCAGAACATCTTATCAGGGTACATTCAAGGTGTGAGCCAAACTCAATAGGGTGGGGAACATGTCGAATTTCAGAAACAGGTTAAAACACGTTCAAGCTTGAATGTTGCACTAAACAGAAATGAACTTGTACTGACCTTATGAAAACATGGCTTCCATCCTTAAGATGGGGTTAGGATGGTCCAGTAGTTTTCATAGCTGGAATGAAAAGAAAATTAACCTTGACTGTATATATGCAGAAGACGCTTTCTGGTGATTATCTGAGAGAAACTCTTTTTTAAATACTCTACTTGCTCATGTCTTTCTATGTTTCCACTTCCTTTATATATATTTTAAATTGAAAATACATTTTTTAATACAATATGTTCTCTTCATGCTTTATGCTGTCTTCCTTATCTCCTTCCAGATAGCCCCCACCTCCTCAACTCCATACTTTCTTTCTTGCCTTTTTTAGAAAAGAAATTAACAAATTAAAATAAAAAGCACAATATAATAAAAAAGAAGAAATAAAAATTCTCCAAAGCACACATGTAAGCAGGCATGCACACATGCACTCATACACACACACACACACAACAACAAAACCCAGAAAAACACAACATCCGAAACATACTATACAAGCATACACGCACACACACAAGCTGCTTGGAGGACCTTTTACAACCCTTTTACAAAGCTGGGTAAATTTGTTGTCTGTCAGTATTCTAATAATAAGAACAACATAGACAATTTCAGAATTGGTTTTAAGATAAAGCCAGGAGTTAATAAGCAATCTAGAGAACTGAACAGGTCCAACTTTTTGGTCTTAATTACGGCTTTGCAAGTGAGCGTACGCCTACATTACTTGAACGAATATTTTCATATGGATTCCATAAAGTAAATTTAACAGCAAGCAGATTGCTGTCGCCAATAGGATCATTCTTCCTTATAAATGTAACATGGGAGAGTAGGTTAATACTAGCAACTCACAGCATTTACACACATCCTGCATTTCTTGTTTAAAATGCTTTCTTTACCGTGTCTTAGAAAAAAGGAAAGAAGATATTCGCTTAGCAGTGTCTCCGGTCTTCTCTAGATGGCAGTCACACTACAGGGATCAAGATGTAAGATGGGTTCTTGCATGTTGCACTGAGCGAGCTCCAGTGTTTCCACGGTGGTTCTCTGCTTGCCACTGTCTTCAGATGATGGCGATGGGAATATCTAACTCAGGAATGTGACACAGCTGTGCTACAATGGATGGAGTACAACAGACGATGCTCATGGTTTGACTGCACCTTTCAGCAAAAGGCAAAAGACCCATGGAGCTTATTGAATGTGGCAGAAAATCAGGTTAATGGGCAAAAGTCTGATCCCAGTCTATGTTGACAGCTATCACAGTTTTGTGTATTATGCCCAGACATAGAAACCTGGGCCAGCTGTCCTTATGTGAAGGGAATGAATATTTGGAAGAATGTGAACAAAGATCTGGTACCAGAAAAAAATTGCAAGCACAGTGACTATCCTTTTTACTTTTCTATAGTCAAAGAACCTGACTTATTCTGAAACACGACTTAAAGCAAAACCTCACTAACACCTCAGTTTCAGAAAACCTTAGTGCAGTGCATTGATTGAGTCCAGATTACAGGAAGCCTGGATTCCTGTTCCTTAATAAGAAAATGTTCACATTTTAGGGTAAGAATGCCTAAGTCTCAGATTTAAAATTAAGTTTTTGTTTGTTAGTCTTGAGGAAAATTGATTATATATCATACATTTAACAAATATAAATATTTTTTTGAGATGGGTCTCATTATGAAGCCCAGGCCAACCTTGAACTCTTTCGACTTCCCTGCCTTTGCTTATTGAGTGCTGTAAGGGCAGGTGTTCACTAGCAAACCTTAACTTTGGTTCGGTTTAAGTCAGGATCACACTGCGTAGATCAGGCTTGCCCGAGACTTGCTATGTAGACCAGGCTGGCTTTGAATGTACACTGTCCTTTCTCCCTCTGCCTCCAGAATGTTGTGGATACACTCGTTCAGCATCACAAAAACCAACACGGGGACTATCTCTTTCTTTCTGGATCTGTTTTTGTTTTGTGTATTAATGTTTTTGTTTTGTGTATTAATGTTTTGCTCACATGTATGTTTGTGCACAACTATGGCCCACCCAAGCTCACAATCATGGACAGAAAGATGCTGAAGGTCAGAATGTTTTTAATCCACTACATAGGACATAGTATTTATCTTTTAGCAAAAGCGTGAGGTTCCTATCTTATTAGATTAAAGAAGGAGATATCTATATCTATCTGTTCGTCCGTCCATCCATCTATCTGTCTGTCTGTCTGTCTATCTATCTATCTATCTATCTATCTATCTATCTATCTATCTATCTATC
>JABTXL010004371.1:1417199-1567590 GCA_025134845.1 Neodon shergylaensis
ATCTATCTATCTATCTATCTATCTATCTATCTATCTATCTATCTATCGATCTCAAATGCTGACCACTTGGAAAAGACAGCTATATCACATTGAGGAAGTTTTTATTTTATTGTTTGAAAAAGAGAAATAGGAAGCTTGAAGAAGAAATGAAATAACAATGAATGTTTTTCTTTGGGGAATGTTGCAGGCATGGGTAGGAAGTTCTCTGAAAAATGAAGGAGGCAAACAAGAAATTCCACCCTGCTAATGTAGATGTCATGCTTGAGGGGATGAAAAGAAATCACCACCTCTGCTATGGAGGAGAAAAACACCAAGTAGCTACAAATGATTATAATATTTGTTTTATTTCTACTGTTGAGAAACAAAGTTTCAGTAAGAAAGATAGACTAATGTTTTTGTTGCCTTCTCCCTCGGGAGCCATTGACAGGGAATAAAAAGACAGATGTTTGCCCCAGAATTTTCTCTGCACAGGTAGTGTTACAATATGTGTTTAAGATGGTTGTTCTGGGGAAGGTGAGATCAGCAGATACTTTTTTTTTAAATTGTAATTCTATCTTAATGCCAAAGCAAGGTGATTAAAACAGAGTGAAAGTGGTAAGGCTTGGAAATACGAGGGCCTGGAAAGACCAATATGTGTGTGCACACATGTGGATGATAGAGGCCGGAGGTCAACACATGAAAGGTCTACCATGATATTTGGAACAGGGTCTCTTATTGGGAGCCAGGGCTCACAGATTACTCCAGGCTGGCTTGCCAAGGGGTCCCAGAGAAACTTCTGCTTCAGTATTTCCAGCACTGGAATTACAAACACAGGCCACCAAGGCCAGCTTTTCCTGTGGATGCTGGGTATGAATCTCAGTTCCTCATGGTTTACAAGCATGGACTTCACCAACTGCGCCGTTGTAACAGCCCCTAAGGGGCCAG
Organism: Neodon shergylaensis; assembly: GCA_025134845.1. Lineage (NCBI taxonomy): Eukaryota > Metazoa > Chordata > Mammalia > Rodentia > Cricetidae > Neodon > Neodon shergylaensis. The sequence goes on from JABTXL010004371.1 coordinate 1,418,124, forward strand.
TTTGAAATGATATAGACTCTGTCAATTTCGGGTGCTTCTTAATACACATGAGAAAATGTTGCTAGGTACCTTGGATAATAGCAGTTAAGAATGATTTGCAGGAAAAAAATTGGGAAGGGCAAACGGTGCTGAGACTGAAAAGAAGTATTGGTAATTAAGGTATATGAGCACATCTCTATCCGTGTTAGAATGGCTCTCAGGGTGCTGTTCTCTAGTGAGGGCTCCACATCAGAATGGCCTAGTGAAGAGAGATTACACTGTGGGAGAGGGTGCTGGTGCATTCCTAAGCAAAATCCCATTCTTAGTATTCTCTCTATCTGTCTCTGCCTGGTGCTCAGGAGAGGAGAGTGCTCATCAGTCCATCCAAGAGCTTATCTAAGTAGGATACCTTGAGGAAGCTCTAGCCACAAATGGGAAATTAGGGCAGAAATAAATAGAACACTTTGGTTGATACATGGAGTTAGATATAATTTTTAAAAGAAAAATTAAAGTAACTCATAAGACTGGTAATTACTTAAAGTTGATGCAAAGTTATAAAGCTGCTTGCTTCCTGGTCAGGCAAGTTGAAGGATGGAAGATTCTAGGAAATCATATCCCCTTTAATTAGATTGAAACTTCTGTAGTTAATGTCTCCCATAGCAAAGTCACAGCAAAGAAGGATAGGGTATGAAGTCATCAAGAAGTATAGACCTAAATATAAATTTTAAAAATCAGTTTTTTTCCCCATGTACTGACAAATTGCTCAGATCAATCTTGGGCCAAAACAAAATGAGAAATTATCTAAGAAGACACAAAATACCGAGGAGTTATTTAAGAAAGGTGAGCCCGTTAAAGACTGAACTGTTTCACCAGTGCATGAGCTAACTAATCTAACAAGAAAGCAAAGTCAATGAGAAATACCATTGAGCACCACATTCAAAGAAGCTAAAGGATATGAAAAAAATTAGGCACAAAATAAGGTAAGAATCATGCAAAGTATCATTTGCTAAAAGACAAATTGAAAATGTAAGTTCTGACTTTCATGTTTATTTTTAGCTTTGGTAAGTTAGTTTCCTTTTATAACAAAAAGTTATTTTATTAGTTAAAGATACCATGGGCAGAAATTATGTAGGAGTGTATTATAAACATTTTTTGACTTAGAATTATGTGTTAATCTATAATTTTACGAACTGCCCCAAAATTTTGAGTTATGTAAAACAGTTTAAACCCATTTAAAGATTTTAGTGTATTTTGATATCTATCACTGTAGAGCAAATTACTTTTAAATTTTATGATTTAACACATTATGTACTGTGGCCGTGGTTTTGGTGACAAAGTTCTAAGATAAAAATTGGCAGCTGGCAGGGTGCACCCCAAACCTAGACTTGGTCACCCCCCAAAAAAGACAGAGAAGTTGGTAATAAACTGAGAAAGGGAAATTTGATTTCAGAGTAGCCACACACGGGAAGGGAAAGTGTAACTGTTAATTTTGGGGTGTTTGAGTTTATGCAGGGGGAAAACAACAGAGGCAGAAGTCGAGGTGCTTCCTTGCACACAGGGTCTCTTGTGCACAGAAATGGCTATGATGCTGGGCACAGGGAGTCACAAGATAACTATTCATCAGGCCTGTGATCCTAGAACCACGGGGTGATCGCCATTAGCCTTGTAGGATGCTCATCATTTCTGAGATCTGTGTTCTGAGAATTTAATTGAAACGGAGGGGAAGAATTACTTGAAAAACACAGGCCAGAGAGAGAGATTATCTCAGAGTGGTCCTACCGTCCCATTTCTGGTGCCTTGTTGCTCCTGGCCTCTCTTACTATTCGTGTGTCTCCAGGGACTCTCCCGTTTTGCCTGGGCGTCTTATCTACTGTGGTCTTAGGAGAGTATTAGGATAGCTCAGGTATTCAGAGGGCCAAGGCACAAAGTTTTCTGTAGGCCGAACCTGGAATTGAAGTTCATCATTCCTTATTATTCTTGTCGGTCAAAATGTCATGGCACAGGCTAGAGTCAATAGAGAGGAAATAGATCCTACGACTCCATAAAAGGATAATCAGTGTTTGGGAACTTTCTTTAGACATTGTTGTTTCTAACCTTCTTAGCTCATAGGGAGCCTCCTGGGAATCTGATAGAAAAACTTACTCTTAATGAATTTTGTATGCAACTTTGATGAAAATAATTATCCTAAAAATATCTAAAATAGAGTTTTTGACAAAGAGAATTCTAGAAATAGTAACATCATCTGTTGTAAGCATGCTATGCCAGAAACATAGACAAACATGTTTGTATCTTTTTATGATGCCACGATTCATTGAATAACAATAAATTCACAAACTACATTACTTTCATTGACTGCCAAAGAAGCCCCAACTTTTTCTCATAGCTTGCCATTGATAATTGTAAGTTCTTTTATTATCATTATAATTACTTTATTCATTCTCAGACCTCATACTTTCTATGCCTCCCACCCCGTGTGTGTGTTGTCTGCTTTGCTTTTCTGTGGCTGTGACTGACACCTCAATCAAAAGTAAGTTGTATAATAAAAGGCTTATTTTAGCTCTTTTTTGTGATATAGCATATTTATTTTTCTACTTTAATTCTTCTCTCATACATTACATCTTGACCTCAGTTTGCCCTCCCTCAACTCCTCCCAGTCCCTTTTTTTTATCTCCTCTCTCCTCCAGATCAACTTCTCCTCAGTTTCCCTTCCAATTAAAGGGGATGGGGCTAGGGATATCTGCTGAACATGTCCTAACAAGACATTTTAGGGATATCTACCAAACATGTCAAAACAAATAAGATTATCCTGTCGAAGGAAACACCATGATCAAGAAGGTTCATTTTATCTTACAGGTTGCCGTCAAGGCAGGAACTCAAAACAGGAGCTTGAAGCACAAACCATGGAAAAATGCTACTTACTGACTTACTTCTAGGCTCATATTCAGCTTCTTTTCTTATGTATGACGTGTCTACATGCCTAGGAATTATACTACTGTCCACAGTGGTCTGGGCTCTCCTACCTCCAACATCAATTAACAATCATGAAAATTTTCCATAGGCATGCATATAAGCCAATCTGAGGGAGGCAACTGCTCCACTGAGGTTCCCTCTTCCAACATCTGTCAGTTGACAATCATAATCATCCATATATATGTACACATACATATGGAATATTCCTTTACACTGTTTGGATATATGTCACTGTGATTGGGTAAATAAAGAAGATGGCTGGCCTATAGCTAGGCAGGATAAGTTTAGGCAGAAGAACCAGACTGGATACTTGGAAGAAGAGGGGCGGAGTCTGAGAAGATAAAGTGAGCAGAATGGGAAGTACATCCAAGAGGTAAACGAGCCTCAGAAGAGCACATATTAATAGAAATGGGTTAATTCACGTTATAAGAGCTAGCTGAAATAAGCCTAAGCTATCAGCCAATCATTTATAATTAGTAAATAATAATAAATGTGTATACACACACACACACACACACACACGAATGGCAAAAGATGGTCAATGTGACCATGGAACTTAAAGTAGCTTTCCAAGAGGCAGAGACAAGAGAGATGTCACAGATGCAAAGAGTCACTTCAGGTGTGAAGATATTAACTCAGTTGGAGAGCTACTAGATACTAGAAAGAGAACAGCCTTGCCACAGGTTTCAAGTTCCAGCCAAGCAACAGGGTGGAGCCTAGCTATAGAGACGGTAGGACCCGTGAGACACCAGAGGCAAGTGGATGACAGTGTGAGTGGACCAAGTGACACAGTGAGGAACTTGCTAGGAATAGTTTTCTTTCTGTCCCTTGGCGCACCTACTGGGTAATCAGATGATGGGTTGGTGGACAGGAGACCTTGCTCTTTTAATGTTAGGTGTCCTCTTTTTGGGGTTGAGGTGAGAGTGCTCATTGGCATGTTTTGTGTTTTGCATGTTCTAGGGTTTAACATGGTTTTTTATTTTTCGGTATGGTTTTAATACACCCATGCATCCTTGTGCTTTCAATCTGTCTTAATTATTCTATAGGCTGTAGCTTATTATTTGAAGGGATCAGTTATTTAACCAGTCTATGCCTCACAGTTGGAGCTGGACTGGTGATGGTATCTACATGCATTTGCAGTCAAACCTCAGCTACACATTGCTTTGTTAAAGGGGAGCCCCTGGGGCAAGGTGCAGCAGCCCCAAAGTCACTGTTTTATCCAGTTTAGAGCAGCGCAGGGCCTGATCTCCACGTCATTGTTACCTAGATGTCAGACCCACTGGTCTGTGCACTAAACCCTGTCTCCTTGCCCCCCCTTTCCTCTTGATGCATTCTTAATTTCCCTTGCCCCCGTAAGTTTCTCTTTCTTTCTCCTTGAGGTCTGTCTTTGAAAGGATCTTGGTTGTAGTTCAGCGGTTATAATTTCACAAGGTTCATTTCTCTCAGGGTAGTAATAAACCTCGGAAGTATGACTGGGTCAATATTTCTCCAAATGAGTTCTTTTGTCCATAATTTATACCCAGCAGCAGACATTCTGTGAGCAGAGAGAAAAGAAATAATCTCTTGGGACGATATTTTAATGGCCAGATGTCACTCCCACTGACCAACTCCTTAGGACAAAGATAACCTTGCCAACTGATTTCTCAGGCTTGCCCAAGCTGCCCACTTGGAGTGGTTTTTTTTTTTTTTTTTTTTTTTATCAGCTACTGGTAGTGCGTAGGTTGTTTCTCAGTTTGGTTCTGTAAACATATGATTGTCGCATCCTGCAGGAACTGGAATTAGGCATTCCGGCCTTGGGATTTTCTTTTTCGGCGGCAATAAAAGGCTTCTTTGGCTTTGTCTTTTTCTGAGGATGCTCTGCATCCTGTTCACACGCCTGGTAATGTAATCTCAAGGCACAGCTGTTGTTTCAGAGAGTTCATCCATGTCAGCAGCAATTAAAAAGTCCTTTGTTCTCCAAACATGCTTCCCCCGCTTGCCTTGAAGCACTCTACAAACAACGATCCCTGCAGCTTGAGGAAAGGGATCGTCATTGTGTGTGACAGACAGCCTGTGCTGTGTTCATTTTCAGTTGTGGTCCATGGTGTACAGCAGACACACCTGGGCATCTCCTGGACAATGGAACGTTGTAATGAGACAATCTTCAGTCATCATTGGACACACGACCTTTTGGAGCAGTGAGCCGGGACACACTTACTAGACTAGATTAAAATCAAACCAAATATTGTGATATGTTGGGTTTGTTTTCATCAAAATGTATCAAAATGCTTGCATCTTTAGGTCTTGAGCCCCAAATAATTGACCTTGCTTCTCTGGCGATGTGAGTTCTATTGGCCAGCGTCCCATACTTTTATACATACTTCTTGCATCCAAAAGACAGGGTCTTTCCCTACTGGCCTCCTTACCCACTCTTGGGGATGAAAGATTTTATTCCTTCTGCAGTATTAGAGGAAATCAACATAGCATTACCATATCTGACTTTTTCACCTGTGGAGTGGCATCTCATGTGTATAACGTAAGTGCCTGTTATGCATAGTTCAGATTATTCGTGTCATGAATACATCTATATTTCATTCAGCATCCTCTCATATAGCTTCCCATTATAATGGTTTATATGCATATGTATGTGTGTATGCATGCACAATATATGGATATATGTTTATTTATTTACAACTTTTTTTTGAGATGTATTTTACACTCTATTGAACCCGCGTATTTGAACTGTCCAGGTCAATGATTTTTAAGATGTAGTTAGAGGCCACAGAGATACACAATTTGGCGGCAGACCACTCTTAACTCACTTTCAAAAGTGTCTTTTCTCTTGACCACAAATAAAATTTGGGGGAAGGTCTTTTCTGAGTGCCTGTAACCCTAGGAGTCTGGGAGTGGGTTAGTCAAGCTTGGGAGAGTGAAAGCCAAGTCCAGTCTAAAGAATCTTGAGGCCTGCTTTGGTATCTAGAAAGCTATGATTATCATGGAAACACCACGAATGGGGAGGGAGAAGTGTGAAAGCCAAGTCCAGCCTAGAGAACCTCGAGGCCTGCTTTGGTACCCAGAAAGCTATGATTGTCATGGAAACACCATGAATGGGGAGGGGGAAGTGTTTAGGAAGAGGAAGTTGTCCTGCAGGATCCTTTGGGCAGGAAAGGGTAAAGTTTGTGATGTGTCTTTTTCTCTGAGCCTTTGCATCCTTTATCACCATTGAGCTGGTCCAGAGTGTTCTTCCCTTCTTAGTGACCCATGAGAACAATACATGCAAATGGCATCTTCCTGTGGAGTATCTGTGCTGGTCACTGGAGAATGTTCCATATCTGTCTTTATACCACAGACCATCTATATCGAGAGGAGGGGTCTCCTGTCAGCCACGTTGCATTCTTGACCCTGATCTTCGTGAAGATGTTCAGTAGAGACATCTTAGGTTGAGCACACTAAAAAGCGTGTCTCAAGTACCTTTTGTACATATATGTAGGCACTGCAGATAAGCATCTGTCTTTGCTCTGCTTTGGGAATGATACCATATTCTGTGATTTCCTGTGTTCAGGAGGTGAAACTCCTTATTTTACAATTTGGGGATATTTTTCTGACTATCTACTCAATAATATATGGTCTAATTGTGCTGCCTTGTATTGGAATATAGAGGGGCACCATTTTTATAACATGTCAAAGCAAGTCAACACTCTAAAAAGCAAGCCGGTGTCCACTAGCCATTGCTTCCTGTCCACCCTCTCTGGCTTGTTTCTATTCTTAGTGGAGAACTGGTCTAGTTACTGATTTTTATAGATGTGCTGTTTCTGGACATGTAAAATGTGTGGCTTATGTAACTAAGTACTTTGGCTTGGGAAGTTTGAAGGTCCCTATGTACTGTTCCATGTATCAATATTTTATTTTTTGGTATTACCCAACAGTATTCTATTCTATAGCAACACCAGTTTGTCCCTTTATATATCAGCTAATGGCTACTTAGGCCATTTTCACTATGGGGGTGTTTTGAATGATGTTCCTGTGAGCATTATGTAACAAGATTTTTTTTGTGTGTGTGCATGTGTGTATATGCATTTTAATTTCTCATGAGTATATATCTAGTAATGAAATTGTTGTGTCATATGCTAACTCTACATTTAATAGTTTTTTAAATGAATTACTTCCTTCTGCCTTGCTTTTAAAACAAATCAAAATGTTCTAAGTACTGCTATGAACCAGGGGAGCACGAAGCTTGCCTAATGCTATGATATTGCGCATATGCACAAGTCTATTAATTTGAAGCATAACCACTAAAGGCAAGAATCATGCTTTCCCCATGAATAGCTTGCATGCTCTTATTTGAACATCAACATATATAAAGCTTTAGATTGAAAGTGGTGTAAATTTGCCCAAGCTAATATATAGCCACATTTATTCTATATTTCTAGACATAGACAATAAAGGCAGCATTTTGATGCTAGGATCAAGATGTTAAACAAACAAACAATAAACCAGCAAGAGAGAACAGGGCCAGTGAAATAGAGGCCTCATCTTCCTGCTCCAGTCCTCTGAACACCGACTGAAGCAGAGGCTATCATTCTGCTTACATCCTGGCCAAGCATCTGTTGCCAGCAGCACTTCACAGATCCACGTGTCAGCAAATCAGTGTGAAACTATTAGACTTTTCAGCTGTTTCTAGTAAAACATTCTGCCAGTTATATTTTCTATAATTTTACCATGTGAGAAGATTAGGAAGCCTAATTTTAGGTTTAAGATCGGGTCTTGCTCTCAGTGCCACACAGTCATGGGACATCACTTCATGTCTTGGAACAACTCTTCTGGCCAAAGAAAGGTAATTCACCTCCTACCAACTTCAAGGAGAAGCAGTTACATGACAGCAGATAGGATGGTATAGCAAGTAATACTCTGTGAACCACCCATAGCTGAAGGGTAAGGTATTTCTATTTCTTTATTTTTAAAATTACTTATCATCATCATCATCATCATCATCACCCTTTGTGTGTGTCTTGTACGCGACTGTGTGAGTGTAGTTAGTTGTGCATGTGAAGGTCAAAGGGCAGCTTTGTGAGAATCAGTTCTTTCCTTTCACCTTTAACAAGGCAAGGCATTATCTTTTGGTCAAGCAGAGCTGTGCTCATTGTAAATACTCAAGGAGGCCTTGCAAATATGCTTATCAGTAATATTAATATTCACTTTTGTGTTGTGGAATGCTTATGCACACTGTGACTATGTGCCTTTGCCAAGGTGCCTTCAGGTAGGTTTAATAAAATACTAAGTAGCCAGTAGCTAGACAGGAGAGAATAGGCGGGACTTCCAGGCAGAGAGAGAGAGAAGCTGGGAGGAGGAGTCTATGTGTGTGATTTTTCTGGCAGACTCAATGCAAATCCGATGTGCCGTACTAAGAAGAGGTAACCGAGTCACGTCGCAGAACAGAACATAAGTTAAAAAATATGAGTTAATTAAGTTATAAGAGCTAGTTGGGGAAAAGCCTAAGCTAAGGCCAAACTTTCATAATTAATAATAAGTCTCCATGTCATTATTTCTGGGCTGGCATCCCCAAAATAGTTTGACAAGAAAGCTTGCTACACTTTTGTTTTTACATTTGCCTACTACTAACAGCACCCGGGAAAGCATTTATGAACATTCTTAATGGCTAATAACAACAAATAAAAACTTAAAAATCGGATGGAACTGACAAAATTCTCTAGTTATTATATCAAACACCCAAGGTATATCAGCTTAAAAGCTTCCCTTGGAGTATAATATAAAATACATGGAGCAGAGAAACTATCCAAAATCTGAATTTATGTTCACATCATTTTGTATTGCAGGTTTCTTAGTTCTTTCTTTTCTCATAAACATTAGAAGCCCATCATAAACTTTTTCTCTGCTTGGAATTATTTTAGAATCACAGCAGACAAAAGCAGAGGCGAAGATATTCAGACCAGGGAAACGGGCACTATTTTACATAAAACTATGAATTATTTCTGTTTCTAGTGCCCCTAATATCACAAAACACTGTATTATTTATTTATTTATTTATTTATTTATTTATTTATTTTTAATTATTTTTAAATAGTTTCCAGGGCTGGAGATGTGGGCCAGCAGATATGGGTGCATCTTGCTGATTTCAGATCCCAGCCCTCACATTGGGCTGCATATAACTCTAACTCTGAGGTATCTGGAACCTTCTGCTGGCCTTGACTAGTGTCTGCACATATGTGGTGCATGCATGTGCGCACACACATAAACACACACCTACAGAAAAAGAAACAATGAATCTTTAAAATAATTTTTCTTCATATTTCATTTTATGTAAAAGGAAAAATGAGAAAAACACAACCAGTATCAGTTTGCATGTTAAGAAAGCCCCTGAAACACAGATCCACAGTGTCTCTGCTCCTTTACTTCTTGCCAATTATCAATATAACTTCATTAAGTGAACTTTGAATCAAAATAATTTATAAATATTTAATATACACATTTAACACTTGGACTAGTCTAACTTCTTCCTTGATGAAACATTGCAGACAGAAGACAAGGTACAGCCTAGGAGATTTGACTAAGAATATACCAGCAGAAGACACAATTAGCATCAGGTTACAATCATTACATTTTGCTACTGTTTAATCGTATAAAGGTAGCAGCTGCTCCACCACTTAATATCCAAGGATCAATTTAATACGACCCAGAGCCTGCCCCCTTATGCAACACAGACAGACTCAGCCTTCCGCAGGTGTCATTCCAGAGAAAAACGACTTGCATTATGTAGATCTTCAATTATTTATCTTGCTTCATGTAACTTCCCTTTTCTTTCAAGTTTTCGTTATTCAGAAATCATTTACCTCTAAATTATAGAAAAACAATTTCTTCTAAAGCTGAAGTGGAGTGAAGCTGGGCCCCAGTCAATAAATAATTACGAGGCTTTCAAATCATAAAAAAGAAGCCTCGTATGACATACTACCTGTGCTGGCCTCTGGGCCTTCTTATGACATATGACCCATGTTGGTCTCCAGGCACACAGCTCTGGTTTATGAGGAGACTGAGGGGGTAGTATTTTCTCTGTTTTGCAACTGATGGTCCCTGTCATGTCTACTCCAGGGAGAGTTTTTCTTTGGACCAAAGCTTAGCTGGTCTTTGACGAAATACTAGAGATACGCACACACATCTTTTCTCAAGAAAGGTCCAAAAACCTAATCAGATATAGCAAGTAGAGCCTGACCTCAGTGGCCATCAGGACTCACTGGCTTGGCCGCCGTTTTCTTCTTGGTGGCATGAATCAGCCATTGTATGGATGAGGTAGAAGAAAACAGCGGGGCCAGGCAAGTCGGTGTTAAATATGACTTGTTGTGAGAAGAGTGACCTTGGCCAGTTAATGTGGAGGGGAAAATGACTGAATTTCTTCAGACCTCAGTTTCTTCACTTATGAACTATTAATGTATGGACCATGCATTTTTAAGATTTAAGACTACTCATAAAATATTTAGTACATGTTAGACAGACATTGTTGGGTTGCTTTACTCTTTCACAGAGTCTTGAGGTTGTTTGAGTGACACCGTTTACAGGCCCAGGAAGTGCTGGCATTGACTGTTACAGGGCCACTAGGACAATTCATTTTCCACTGCCATGAATGTCCTAGGAACATGAGACCCTATTTCTATCAGCTCAGGAAGACATTTGGCGTTCCTTCCTCAGAGTAGCCATCACAACAGCTTTGTTGTTGGGTTTTGTTATATAGAGATGTGAGACTTGTCATTACATGTGTAGCTTAGCTATAGCAAATTCTGCTCGGAGGGTGTAAGTGCTGTGGTTAAGTGTAAGTCTTGATGTTCCAAGGCCGCCTTGTTCAGACATTATTAGTAGCCGTAATTATACTGAGCTATATTTCAATTACTTGCAACTGAGACGCTTTTATCCTTGTACCAGTTTCTTTGCTCATTACTGCGATAATGTACCTGACAAAGTCAACTTATAAGGGACTGAGTTGTGCTCAAGCTTGAGGGCGTGGTTCATCAAGACAGGGAAGTCATGGCAGCAGGGACTGGAAGGGGCTGCTCAAATAGCAACCACATCCAGGAAGCAAAGAGTGGTGATGCTCTTCTCAAGGTTTCCGCTTTGGCATTGGAGGACCAGAGCCCTTAGATGGTGCCCCACAGTCAATTTGGGGCTTTCCACCTCTGTTCATTTAGATGATTCCTCACAGGTGTGTCCCGAGGCTATTCTTCCCGGTGATGCTAGATCCCATAAAGTTGACAGTACAAGTGAGCCATTATCGTTCCCAGAGGTAGAGTCTTAATAATACACATTAATTAGTCAGTATAGGGGGAAAGGATTAGATTGACACTTAATAAAACCTGCATCGCCAAATTCATGGAAACCAATTCCCAGCATAATTCTTTCTGCAGTACTATAGCACTTTAAAAATAAATTGTATGTTTCAGGGAATATCTAATAAGAAAATTTAGTTGATAGTAATCACTTATTGATGACAGAGCAGAGTAGCAAAGCAGAATACCATTGAATTATACATTGGAAGAGAAATTAATAATTATTTTAGGACCTAAAATTTAATAATCTCCCCATCTCTAATTAAAAGACGCTTAAGACCATTCTAAGAGATAGGAAGAATTTTTCAGAATTACAAAAAAAAAATCTACGGAGCAGCTTAGTTTCTAGAAAATTCTAAATTTGGTTTAGATGGTGCATTAGAAGTCAGGCTCAGTAATTATATATGGAGGTTGATAGATTCATTCTGGGTCATCATCGGGAAGACCTGATTATTTTCATTCATAATTGACATAAAGGAGGTAATTAGATTCCTCCCTTTAAAACCCGGGGACCAGTCTCTGACAGTAGAATCCTCGTTTCTATTGTATTTTTATTTCTTAAGGGCTTCGTTCTCTTCTCCCTCTCTGTTTATAGCTGACAGAGCATAACACTGAAGGAAATTTAATATTGCCGGGCACACCAATCCCAGCACTCAGAAGTTTTTGTAGATTTTTATTAGCCCCTGTGGTGTCAACCAGAAATATCAGCATCCTTTCATTGGAACAGCTACACACAGAAGCTTTGAAACTGGTTCAGCAGAGAGCAAAAGCTGTTACACATTAAATGGAAAGATACAAATCTATGATATAAAAAAACACCTCTATGCATCATTTCAAAACTATTGTTTCCACTTAACCTTGTTCATAACTACAAACGCTGGGAGGGGCTGAGCTCTCAGGGTCCAGAAGTACCCCACTGTTTCTCTGGCCACAGGCCTGCTATCTTACACTGCTCTGTGAAGAGCCCGTGGGTGAGAAACACGCAGGAGAGTGATGGGCAGGTAAAAGTGGGGGTGCATTTTATTCTAGCACCATGGTAGGTATGTGGGACTTGGGGATATAAAATGCTGTCAAGAGGGTGATAGATTGAGCCCTTTTGGCAGGCAACAGCTTATTTAATAGCTCCCTTGAAATGACCAATATTGTCAACATTTGCATTAATTCTTAATTTAATTAAGGCCTCTGACCAATAATACCTCTTTGGACTAGATAATTTGATATAAAAGTCAGAGCTAAAATGTCAGTAATATAAACTAGATTCTCAAGGTTATTAAAAAGGAACCGTTATGAGCTAACTATACCTTTTTGCCTAGACCATGGAGAGGACTGTGTATTGAACTATATTCCAGTATAATTGGTTTACACTGCAACATTTTTTTATTATGGAATCTTATGTTTGAGAAAGGCCCATTGCTTCTACATGTAATGAAGAAAAAGACGTGACAGTCCTTAGTCCTTTGGGTTTAGTGTGGGTCAGTTCTGTGATTTTCCCAGTCTATGGACATGAGTGTAGTGGCATTTCAATTGTATTTTAATAAGTTAAGTTTGCCAGAAAATCTGAGAGTAAAACAACCCCACTGGTCAGCCTTATAGACCAAGCAGTGGTAACACACACTTTTAATCCCAGTAGCTACACTAGTTTGCCATAGAAACTGGGCAGTGCATGCCTTTAATCACAATGGTGCATGCCTTTAAATCCCAGCCATAGAGAGGATTATAAAATGGGAGGAAATGGCTCTCACACTCAGCCTTATTCTGTAGTTTTCTGGAGGCAGGAGCACCATTTTCAGACTGAAGTCCAGTAAGAACCAGTGGCTGGCTACTTTGCTTTTTGGATCTTTAGGATGAACCGCAATGTTTCTCTCCAAGTTTTTATTAATCATGCTTCAGATGGTGCCCAACTTTTGGGGCACAAATTTACAAAATGTCATTTGTCTGAGACTTTTTAGCAACCAGCACAGGCCATAGCTGGAACTGAATTCCAGCTCTAGGAACTGGGACCCAGACCTAAATTCAGGAGAAAAACTAGCGCTCCCAGCTCCCATCCGCCCCTGTTTAGCTTTTATGTAAAGATGGAAAATACACAGAGAATCTGGATACTGTATATTATTGTGTTGCCTTTGAATTGTTTGACTGCTGAGGAAGGAGCAACAGCTGCTAAAAGACATTTGATTATAAATGCTGCTGGATTAATTCAACCAATATATTTGAAAATGCCTTGACTTCAAAATTTAAGTCAAAAGTTATGTTGTTTTGGAAAAGAGATTTTGCTTTTGTTTCCACAGGAAGTGAGAAGCTATGGATTCATTCTAGGTTAAGAAAAATAAGGTTTGAACAAGGAAACCCCCTGAAAAATTTCCAATGGGAATGGATGACCCAGATGATCCAACATTTCAGTGAACCTCTGTTGCAGTTTTCTCTGAGTTCTACATCCAGAACAGCTTCAAGATTGCTGGCTGAGATGATCCAGCTTCACAGAATACTCCAGGCAGGATTTGACCATAATCCTAAATTTTCTTTGGGTCTCCATAAGATTATCAGTGCCCCCCCAATCAGCAGGAAGTAGCCAAGAATATGGCACCAACATTCCCAAGAGGTGGGCCGGGTAATTTTTGGTTGTTCAATGGATTATGAATATTTGTCATTGTTTAGGAGTGTTGGTTACAAATTATTATTGGTAATGATCAGGAAAAAAGCTAAACAAAAGAAATTAGATTCAAGGTTCTTGTTTTGAAAAGAAAAATGGGGGATGTAGATATGCTAAGATTAAAGGGTAGATTATTGAATCTACTGGGAAAAGAAAAAGGGACGATACAGATATGATAAGATAAAAAGGTAGATAACTCAATCTACTTTTTTTTAAAAAAGGAACTAGTAGTTTTAAATTGGATCGGACTCTTGTATACTATATACAAATTTTGTATATTGATACAAATTCGAGATCACTTTTGTTAAACCATACTGTACATACATTTCTAATCTTGTTCAAGGTATTGTACCTATATAGCTCATTTAACAATGTGATGAAAATTTCTAGTCCTTGAAAATTATTATTATCCACTGTTTAGGACAATAAAAAATATAGGTTAGTAGTTAATCACCTAGTATAATCAAACTTGTAGTCGCATTAGGTGTGTTTTCAAGGTCAAACAAATATATATTTTAGATAGACTGGTCATTTTCAAACATGTCAGAGATCTGCAGAATATGGCATTTAAGATGTTTTAATAACCTAAGCTCTTCCTTTTTAAGACAAGGAGACATTGTCTGCTTTTGGCAGCACCAGTCTACTTCAGAGAAGATAATGGGCATCAAAGAAACTCCAAATCGAATTTACTTCCTTTGTGGCAAAGTAAGCCACTGGGCAAGAAAGTGCTCTTGCCTTGACTGCTGACAGTATACTGTTCTAATTAGACAAGCAGGATACAAAATACCCTGCTTCACAGAAAAGTCTGACAGATATGGTAGGCCTGTAGGCCAAAGATATATGCCCCAACGTTGCAGAGGAACTTTAAGTGACCAGGTAGCCAGCTGTTTTTGTCATTACCTACATTTTTTTTCAAAGTCGCTTACTTGCACTTCCTGCTTACTCAGTTATTATTTCCTTCTTGAATTTCTGAGGAAATTGAAGATTAGATAGTTATAGTTTACCAGACGCAGAGAGTAAGTTATTATAGAAAGTACATTAGGCACAAGACTTTGGACTCACTAAGACAGGATAGATATGAAGTATTTTTAAATTTGCCAAATGCAAACGGACTAGACATTGTTGATGTATTTTTTTGCCTGTATATGTTATATATAGTCGTTTTACTTTTGTATATAGTTGTCTTATATTAGTTATAGCCTTTCTTTTTTATTTTAGACAAAAAGGGGAAATGTAGTGGCATTTCAATTGTATTTTAATAAATAAAGTTTACCTGAAGATCTGAGAGTAAAAGAGTCCCACTGGTGTGCCTTACAGACCAGGTAATGGTGACACACACTTTTAATCCCAGTAGCCACACTAGTTTGCCATAGAAACCAGGTGGTGCATGCCTTTTATCACGGTGGGGAATGCCTTTAATCCCAACCCTAGGGAGAATTATAAAAACGGAAGGAAACATCTTGCATATATAGTCTCATTCTGAGATTCCTGGCATGATCACCATTTCAGACTGCGGTTGAGGTAAGTGACTGGCTGCTTTGTTTTTCAGATCTTCAGGCTGAGCCCCAACTCTCTCTCTCTCTCTCTGAATTTTCACTCATTGTGCTTCACATGAGGAAGAGGCTAGACAGAGATTCTGGATGATCGTGTATGGGAGGCCCAGAGTAAAGAGGTCGGCAAGGAACTGGATGATTCTGTGGGAACCCTTTTTAGTTTGTGGATGTTTGCAGTACTGTTAACACAGCAACGAGAAAAGTGACCAATACTAAAAAACTTGGGCTGAAAAGTGGAACCATTTCTGTGATAAAGATGACTGTGTGGTTTGTAGACCATTGGAACTGGATTACGGGAGGGATTTGGAAGGTTTTGGGTTTGCGGCCCAAGGAAACCCTAGTGGGCTTGCATTTCTCTCTCTGTTTCCTGACTACAGACATGACACTATCAGCTTCCCCACACTCCGGCCGCTGTGCCTCCTCACCATGAGAGGATGTCACCCTGCAAACCAGGTGCTAAACTAACCCTTCATTCCTGAAGCTGCTCTTGTCAGTAATGCCAATAAGCGAAGAACCGGCTACACTTATAAATGCGAAGTTAGGTTTCTTTTGGAAAAATACTTTATGTTGACTTATTATAGTAACTTACTTTCCATAATATAATCATCAGTTACTAATATGCACAAGCTGTAGAAGAATACTCTTATGACTCATCTTAAAATAGAAAGACTTGAAATACATCTAATTATTTAATAAGTATGATGTAAAAGATTGTGGTATCTGAGGTTGCCTTTTATTACTAAAACTTAGAGCTATAAGTAAACTACTTGAAATGCCACACTTTCACAAGTCACTTTTTATGAGGCTTAATGTACATTTAATCAGAGCCTAACAAAATTAGCCTCCCTATACAGGGCTGTTCATTTATGTGACATTGTGCAGAGCGAGTTAAGTAAAACAGTATAGACAGCTCCACTCCAGTTCTTGGCCCTGAGCTACACTGATGATTAATGAGCTACGTTGGTAATTGGCTCTTGGTTATGGACACCGTAGACATTCAAGAGAGAGTATAATGAATGGAATTTTTCAGTGGTTCAAATAGTGCTGACTCACCGGTGGATTAAGGTGACCTGACACCTTAAGATGAGCCTGGTTATATGAAATAACATAGGCTGTTTGCAGCTTTCTCTTGCACGGAAGCAATTTCACCTGTCATTTTTTTTTTATTTTAGAGTTAGGAAAGTCTGTGTCAAAATGAGAACATCAAGAAACAAGTGCGGCCAAAAGCAGCTGACGTCAGTTTGCTGGTCCTGTGGTCCAGTGTTTGTTCGCAGAAGGAGTAGTTTTCTGTCAGGTGTTGGTGGCACATGCCTTTAATCCCAACAGTTCGCAGGTAGGTAGATCTCTGTGGGTTCAAGGCCATCCTGGTCTATAGAGTGAGTTTCAGGACAGCCAGGGCAACACGAGAAACCCTGTCTTAAAAAAAAATCCAAAACTTGGACTTCCCACAGGGCAGGGACCCTGATTGATCTTTGGGCTGACGAGGGAGGGGGACTTGTTTGGGGGAGGGGGAGGGAAATGGGAGGCATTGGCGGGGAAGAGACAGAAATCTTCAATAAATAAATAAATGAATTTAAAAAAACAAACAAAAAAAAAAACAAAACAAAAAACAAAAACCAAACAACAACCGGAAAAAAAAAACCCAAAAGTCAGAAAACAAAAGCAGGTAGTATTTTCTCACGACCACACATCATGAATGGGCTCTGAGTATTGCTGTGTTATTTCACTATAACATTGCAGAGGTTCATGCTAACCAATAAATCATTAGGCATAAGGTATTATGTTCCCCAAAGAAGCATTAAGCCAAGAATTACAGTTTGTGGTCATTTTACAGACTTGGTATAGGGTGCATCTACTTTTCCTGATTAAATTTCATGAGCTTTGTACTTGGACCTACCCCTAAAGATTTCAAAGCCCCTGCACACTCACATATTCAGATTTTCCATTTATCTATCAATCAATCAATCAATCAATCAATCAATCAATCAATCATCAACCAGTCTTTGAAACCACATCTCACTGACATACTAGGTCAGTGCTTTCTTTGAACTCTCAATTTTCATTTTCGACTTAATTTTCGACCCACTCGCAATGGCGTGATTGCATATATAACCAAATCCTTTTTGTAATTTTGTCCTTATCTTTGCCAGTATCTAGCCACAATATGCCTGATTTGCCTCATTCTCTTGATTTTGCCTCAGAGACCAGTGTTTTATGACTTTCTCCCTGTCCTACTAGTATTTACTTACTTAGAGAATTCAGATTGGTGAAGTCTGACCCAAGTCTTGGTGTGAGGACTGATAAGCAAAATGCGTGGAAACATAAATTATCTAAGTTGTACATGGAAGAAATGAATGTAGTTCAGCCTGATTTGGGGTATGATAATATAGTTCAGTAGACTCCAAATGCTTCTTTGAATTCAATTGAAATGGAATAAGATGTTACTCATAGTTCAACCGTATTCCATATCACTGAGGGTTTGAACAAGGCAGTGAGAGGTTCATGTCTGAGGGAGATATCCCTTACACTACTAGTACTGTGGAGGAAGGAAGGGAACTGGTAAAGGCACTGATGGAGGTAAGATTAAGCTAAATTAGGTAAGGGGCAGTAAGATGGCGGAAACGGGGAATGAAATAACTATTTCTATGGTAGTGCTGTTCACAGAGGAGAAAGGAAGAGCTGGAAGTATGTCAGTCTTCCGGTCTGTGGGACCGCCAGTGATTATTCTATGAGCTCTCTTCTCGACCAGTTTGGTTTAGATGGGGAAGAAACTGAGGTTTGAAGGACACCAGTGACATTGCTGTTAATGAACGTCTCCATAGCAGACAGAATTCCGGAGTGAGGCCAGCATGAACAGCAGAATTATCATTGCTCTTCTTTACAGAATTTTTTTATTCTCAAAGTAAGAGGAAGCAGGTCCATGCTCGGTCCATTCTTGTGATCCCAGACACACAGTGACTGGTATAGATTAATGAATAAATAGGAACTGAGATGGATACTGCTTGAACCTATTATTTTGTATTTTTGCTAGCTTCTTTCCAATGACTTCTTTATTTGGGGGTGAAGGTGGGGTTGCTTTTGGGAATGAACCTGATGTCTTGTATGTGCTAGGAGCATGCCCTATCACTGAGCAACATCGTACCCCATATCCTCTACCAATTACTTCAAAGGAAAATATTAATGTTAAATAATTGTGACATTATTTTCTTATGAATTGAAACATAAGCTTATATGCCAGAGGAGTTACATATATCTAGCACAGTGACTGAGGATCCTGGGAATTCACACTTAACATCTCTAAAGTTCACATTGTTTACCGAATTCTTCAATTAACCGTGTCTGCAAGGCTCAGGCTTTATCATATGTCCTTGTACTAAAATTAATCGACTGTTTTGTTGATTGCTGTTTCAACATAAGGAAAAAAGAGACATTCTGCTTTATGTTAGAAAAGTTTAAGACATCTTGGTTAAACTAATAATGATTATGAAATGGAGAGGTGGTTCCATGGTTTACAGCACTGGCTTCTCCTCTATAGAATCTGAGTTTGATTCCCAGCACCCACGTGATGGCTCACAGCTGCCTGTCACCCCAGTTCCAGGGAATCTGACATGCACTTCTGACCTCTGCAGGCACCAGACACATGGGTAGTACACAGATACACATGAAGGCAAAACACACATATACATAAAAGAAGATTTAAAAAGGTTATTGTGAATTAAACCAGAGTTTTAAAATGTTATCTTTGAGTGTGTGTGTGTGTGTGTGTGTGTGTGTGTATGTGTACACCTCTATGAAGAATGTGTATGTATGAGTACAGGTGCACGTGGAATCCAGAAGAACTGGGTCAGATTCCTTGAAGCTGGAGTTATAGGAGGCCATGAGCCGCTCAGTGTGGTTGCTGGGCTTTGAACATTGCTGGATCTTCTGCAGAACAGAATCCTTAACTGCTGGGTCATCTCTTTAGTCATTGAAGTATATTTTTACCATCAAAATCACATTTTTGAAATGATGGTTGTTTCATTGACTATAATGATTTAGCAAACATATTTGGCTTAATCAAAGCTTTTGGTTTTACTATTTTGGGGCTCCAACTAAAGGTCTGTGGTGGGAGAAGGGACAATGAAGCCTCCAGAACTTACAGTACTTCCTTCTTTGCAACTAACTCAACACTATTTGCATGTTTATCTCTGTGATCTTAGAAATTATCTTTCTCTTTTGAAAAAGAGTTTCTATGTCTACAATTAGTCTTTAAGGAATCTAACCGATAAAACAACACTGGAATACTATCTATCAGGAAACGGATAAATTATAAAAAGTAATTCGCAGTAAAAAAAAATCCCAAACCACTTGTGAGGTCTGGAGGAAAGGAACAGAGTGTGCGCTAGTGAGTGCATGTTGCAGAGAATGTTTATGTATTCCACGTCAGATGAGTGTGGATGAGAGAGTGAGTGGTCACTGATAGTGATTGCACAGGACATTTTATCAGAGACAAAAGCTCCGTTGTAAACGTCATTACCTGATAATATAGTTCTTGGACCAGTGACTTTCAACCTTGTTCCAAAGCATGCCATTGTTAAAATTCATTTCCTGTCATTTTAACGTGTGGCTAGCATGCCGGTATATCCCGAGTAACAGACTAGAGCGAGAGCAGGCCTGTTGGCTGTTCTTTGTTACCTCTGGTGGAGTATCAAACACTCAGGAAACTCACGATGACATTTCCCTTCGCATTTTCTTTTTCATTCCAAGTCAAATGTCACGTAACGGAGCAGGGAAATCTAAGCATTGGCAGTCTCTTTCATTCACTAAAAGTCATATGCAGTTTTTTTTTTTTCCTGGAACGGTAGTCAAGGTTGTCACATTCCCTTCAGCCTTGGCCAACCTCAGGAGAGAATCCCAGGACTATGCTGCTGGAGGCATGCTCAGAGACTGAGTCCTAAGCATTTCAGAGCACTGGGGTGCTAGATGCCAGCAGAATGTTGTCCCTTATTGGCCTTTATCATTTCCTACTTTTCATCCCTATGGCTGCCTTGCAAAAACGCATTAAACCTTCCAGACTGTGTCTAATTGTATAATCCCAGGTGGACAAAAACTGCTCCCTCTCTCCAACTAATGGTGATTTTACGATGTGAGGAAGGAGGATGGATAGTCCTGGATGCTTGCATCCTTACTGGTGCCAGCACAGATGCTGTTTCCATGCTGGGAGTTATCTGGAGAGGCCGCTCCCTCTGGCTCACTGGATTGCTTTCACAGTACCAATATGGGGATTTTCTTTTCCACACAGTTCTAAGGCTCCACAAGGACACTGGCCAAGGACTCCTCTTTATTCTGAAGCAGAATATAGACTACACACTGGTCCAGCCTGGTGAATGAACCTGGTGAGGCCTTGTGGGTGGCTGTCTCCTTTCTCATCTAAGCCTTAGCTTCTAAGGTGATGGGGCCTCTGATCAAGACACTGCATCACCATCTCACTCTGAAGATGAAAAAGGATGTGGGAACTCATTCTGTGAAAAGCCCTGTTAGATGTTCTCAGCCAGGGGCTTCTCCCTTGCAAAGAATAGCTCTGGACTTAATAGCCTGGCTCTGGTCACACGGAGACCACACTGTGAGTCCAGTGTTTTTAGCCCCAGTGTGATGACTTAGAGAGGGGGGACCTTTGACAGGTGGTTAGGTCACAAGGATGAAGACAGGATTAATGCTTTTCTAGAAGAGGTCCCAAAGGCTGCCTTGCCCTTCTTACCCTCTGAGCACCAGACAGATGGCCCCATATAAGAAAGAGAAAGCAGTTTCTCCCCAGTCACCGAACTATAGGCGCTTTGATGTTAGACTTCCCAGGTTTCAGAACTCTGAGACATCCAGCCTACCATTCTCTGTTTTGATGTAGCTGCTAAACACACCAGGACAGAGTTACCATGGGGGGGGGGCGGGGCAAGGGCAGAAAGCACTCCCAAGGTTATCAAGGCCTAAAGTGCTCAAAAGATGGTGGATTCAGCACTTTCTCCTACTTTTCCTCTGTCCTTAGAGACAGTCTGTCTTCTGCTGTGCTTTAATTAATCCCCGTCCCCCTCTCCCTCCTGGTGTAGCTTTCCTCCCTGCTTGTCTCTGGAGAGGCAGCTCCTCCAGCCTCCTAGGGGTCTGGATTATCTTGTCTTTAGCTGCTGACATCTTGGGCTTTTGGTTTCTGGGTGAGTCCCTGTTTCAGCATTTCCAGCAAGCAGCCGAGGGGTTCCACGGATGACATGCTGGCCTTTGCTCCTGGATTCCAGCCTCTGCTGTGATTCGGGCAAATCAGGAGGGAATTCAATAGCACTGGTTCTCCAAGGCTTTGCATTCTTCCACATGGCCCACTGATTGCTCTGTAGTCATAGAGAGTGTACTTAACATTTTCTTGCTTCTGGGTCCTCACTCTTAAGTAGCTCTTTTGTGTATCCTTTATGAGTTTCCAAATCTAATTCATTTTTCAAAGTTCTTATCTCAGCTGAAGACTTACAAATTCACTTAATAGTGTCTTATCCTTGTGCTAAGGAAGGCACTTTTGTGTCTCACGGTCCCCTTATTTATTTACTGTCCAGTGTTATCACATGCGCCATTTTAATGTCTGTGCTGACTTATTCTTCCAAGCGGTTTTGCCTATAATCTGAATGTCCTGAGGGCCCAGCTGCTGTTGGAGGACCTGATTAAATGCAATCAAACATTGCTTTCCCAGCCAGTGACAGTCAACAACTCTCCTGCCGATTACAGGGTATCTGGAGTCACTTCCTTAGCCCCGAGATGAAGAAACTGCAGCTGCTGGCTCTCACTCTAGCCTAGAGCAGAGACTCTAAGTATAGCAATGGCCTACAGGCCAGTTCTGCCCTACCGACCGTGACGTACAGCCTGGAACTGCGGAGCAGATTTTATACTGCTAAACATTTGGAAAAAGTTAAAAGAACAGCCGCACTTTGTGAATCATGAAAATTAAATGTAACTCCAATGCTAATGCCCCAAATTAAATACTTCCTTTCCGTTCCCTTCCCTTCCCTTCCCTTCCCTTCCCTTCCCTTCCCTTCTCTTGCTTTTCTCCTTCCTTTCCTTCCTTCCTCCCACTGTCCCCCCCCCCCTTTTTCCTTTTCTTAGAACAGGACTGGGAATGGCGTTCCTTGGCAGGGTATTCACAAGGTCTTGAGCTGAATCTCAACCATTGGTGCAGGTTCAGGGGGCAAAACAAATGAAGCAAAACAAAAATTACTACCCCTCAATAACCCAAATGAAAAGAAATAAATCCCTAAACAGAGAAACAAAAGTAGAACATGACTTGTGGCTTGACACAAGGGTAGGGTAGAAAAGTTGAGGCAGGACAGTAAGAGCTACAAGGCAAAAAAACCAAAACATCTATTTGGTTGTTTGAGAAGAGGGCTTTCTAATTTTTGGTCTCACTGTTCCCACCAGAGTTTAAGTCCCCCCACACCCTGCATTTTAATGATTTGAGACATGGTTTGTGGAGAGAGTACCCTGGATTCCCACCTTTTTTTTCTTGACACTCTTTGCTTCCCCCCCACCTATTCGATGGTGTATCCAACACAGCCCAGTTGTACTTGAGAGTTTGCGCATGGTTTCTGGGCCCATGTCTCTCCAGGGAGGGAGTCTGGTGGGAGCTGTCAATGTGATTTCAGTTCTGTCTACCGTACAAGTATTATGACATCAGTGGTGTCTCACTCCAGTCTTCAGCTTTATAGGAAGCATTAGGCCCACTCATAAGGTAAAAGATATAACTGAGTGGCAAACGAAATGGCGTATTGGGTAAGAGAGCCTCCTCCAATTCTACCCTGGTTCAATCCATGGGTCCCAGATGGAAGGGGAGACTGAGTTCCACTAGCTGTCAATTGACCTCCACATGTATACTGTACCATATGCACATAGATACACACAGAGGAAATACATGTTAAGAAGTTAAAAGACAGTCTCCTCGGATGCAGAGTGGGCTGAAGGCTAGGCTACTAAATGAGACCACTCAGAAAGCTGATGTATTGAAGGTTCCACAGTTGCTCAGCAGTATAGCTGTTCACCTGAGAGGAAGACTCTGGTTTCGAATTACTCAGACTCTAATTACACAGCATCAGCAACCCCGATACAGGCGTGGCCTGTCCAACCATGGACCCAAACTATCCCATCTGACCACCCTGTGGGTGATGCTTCCTGGAGAAAGATACTCGGGATAGAGTTGTAACTGAGTTATACGAGATTACGCAGCACTCATGTGCAGATACTCACAGGCAGGCCAAGGGCCGCTTCTGGGCTTCTTTTGTTAAAAAGAACAGCACCAAAGACAATTAGCTGTACTGAAGTGCAAAAGCAATAATTATTTTATCTCCTAGGATGCTTCACTTTCCCTATTTTCTCACCTCACTACTAATTTAAGATAACTTGATGGCATTTAAGTAGGAGAAAAGAATTTGTATGTAAATGAGAATGAGGACAAAATTGGCTATTAAAGTCCACTGGATTTGAGAAAGCTTCACATTTGATTTAAAAACCACAATTCCACATAAGTGTTTAAAAGTATCCGGAGAAGTTTTTTCTATTAAATAATTTTATTTTTGAGAATAATAATGTGATTTTTATTTTAAGGTGAAATGAATTCTGCAAAGCTTTGTAATTAGAAAGGAACAAGGTGAAAAGTATTTGAAAACTTTTCCTGTATTATCCACGGCACTGCAGTCACGTGGGGGAGCAGACAGAAATGCAAATTCATTCTGTCTGTAACATTTTGATACAATGAACTTGTATTGATGTGTATATACAGGGATGCAAGTTCAACATTTTTATTAGTGTAAAAGAGTAAAATCTATTCAACTGGAATATTTTAGAGCTTTAAAGCCATGAAAATGAGGTAGATGTTTGGAGTATACCGATGATGCTTAAGTCTCTCTTTAGGTCGTAGCTGCTAATCTCCCAGAGGAGGAGGTATTTTACAGATTGAAACACTGCAGAATCTGCCACTTAGGAAGAAACTACAGAGAGACCATCAGTTCAGTGCTGGGGACATACAGGAGATCCGTTTCATGCTGTTAAAACAGGCAGTTTCTTGGGCGAACCCTGAGAGCCTCATTTCTTTTCTTAGGGAAGGGAGAAGAATACATGTGCGGTAAGAAACTGAGAAGTGACTAAAGCCAACAAGCTAGGCATGCTCGTTCTGCAGCTGTGGGCTTTGTTTCAGGTTCCTAAACACCTAAGAGCATCATAGAAACACATCGGGAGCCCAGGACCCTCCATGTGAGAGAAGGGCCTTTCCACATGTTGTCTCCCCGCAGCTTGGCTAATTGAGAACAACGAGAATAAAGCTAACTAGTTTCTCCTATCTAGTTTCTGTGATGCTCCTGTCAATGTTAAAATTGACTTTGATTCTAGGACAGATTCTTCAGTCTTCCTTTTGGGCAGAAAGATAAGCTTTTCAAGTTTGTTCTCTGAAGCTCTTAGGCTGAGATCTCAGAGGAATATAAGATGATTGTTTTTCTGATGCCACTTTGATTTCTTAAATACATTATACCAGTTTTGTATCAATTTGAGACTCTCCAGATTCTTTGTCTAGCAACTTTTCATTGAATTTTTTACTTATGCCACAGGTTTGGTGGTTACAATTCAATCCTACTCCATAGAACATGACACAAAACACGAGAATTTCAGGAGCAGTTATTTGCTAAGTGAGATTATTTCAAGAAAATAAAAGGGCATGTCATATTATTTGAAGTTATGGAAGATGTTATTGATAATGTTCTAATACCAGGGTGGGTGGTAGGCATTGAACAGGGTTCTTACCTAAGGCATGTGACCATGCATGTGTGCAGTAGACACAGACAGCCCTTTATAGATGGTCTGAGCTTTGCAACATGTGAATGTTACCTTACATGCAAAGGAAGCTTTGCGGATGCCTTTGTTGTTATCCAGGTTGTCTAACATGATTATAGATTCCCCTGTAATTGAAATAGAGAGGCTGGGAGGTGGGAGGAGAGAAAATGATGGAAGCAGAGAACAGATTGCTAAAAGGAGGCATGAGCCAGAAATGTCATTTTAGAAACTGGAAAGCACAAGGAGATGCAATCTGCCTTCAGTCTCTAGGAGGGTAGCTGTGCCTATACCTTGATTAGTCACATGACACCCCTCCCAAACTCCTCATCTCCAAATCTGTAAGATAATGAATGTGTTGTCAACCAGGCCACCAAGCTTATGGAAACTCATCTCAACACCGATCATAAACCCTTACAGACTTCTTTGGGTTGTCTGTTGGAACTCACAAATATCTTCCAAGGAAAACATTAAAATACACAAAAACCTGGATCCATGGCTGAAAGAGGTGTGTATTATATCAAAATACTTTTACCACAAGATTAAAATATCTGTAATGTAGCAACGTGCATGCATTTGTATTAATAGATTAAATAGCATGATAATCCATTTTAGAACATACTTAAAAACCTACTGATCCAAACAACTTGAAAAAAATTTATTCTTTATTTTGTCTATTTTGTAGCTTGTGCTTTCAGGTCACAAGTCATTGTGAGGGAAGCCAGGGTAGGAATTCAAGGCAGAAGCATGAAACGGAAACTGTGGAGCAATGCTCCCTCTTATCTCACTCTCTGGCTTCTTCGCTCTCAAGATCATTTTTCTCTCTTTTCTGTGTACCAGGACCACCTGTCTGAGAATGTTGTAGCCTACAGCAAAGAGGGTTCTCCTATATCAATTAATAATCAAGGCAGTCCCTCATAGGCGTCCCCACAGAGCAACACCATCTAGGCAGTTTCTCAGTTGAGACTCTTGGAAGAGTCCACACTGTGCCAAGTTGACAATCAAGGTAATTCAGCACAGAATATTTGTAACTTAAGTGAAACTTTGTCTTTAAAACATGTATTAGTGGGGGACCTGGGGAAATGGCTCAATGGGTAAAGTACTTATTGCCTGTGCATGAAGACCTAAGCTTGAATTTCCCACAGACCTCGCAATGGGTACAGAGGCGGACATCTATAGCCCAGTGCTGGGAGCCACCAACTCAGGCGGACTGGGGCATTTTCTGGATGGTTAGACTGGACTAGACAGTGAGCTGCTGGTTTAACTTTCAAAATAAGTAAAGTAACCTCAACTTTTGGCTTCTGGACACTCCTACATATACATGCTTGGCACACACACACATGCACACGCATGCACACATATGCACCCATTTGCACACATGCATACACATACACACATGCACACATATGCATACTCTCATGCTTACACAGACACACACATACACACACTTGTCAGTGTTAAGGCTAACAACTTGTTTTCTATGCCCTATATATAATTATTAATTAATAAATTATAAGTGATTAATCTTAGGATTAGGAATTGAAACTTAATTGCCTGTAGTTGTAAAATTTTAGCGTTTGAGTTTTCATCTCCTTTCAAGTTGGTCACCAAATGGCTGCAGAGGGAAAAACAGCAAATAGAGTCATTGTCTGAGTCACCAGGATCACAAGACATGATTTTACTGCTCAGCTGCCCAGCTATGAGCTCAGGCATTATCCACTAGTTGACAGGCTATGCTGCCCAAGATTCTTTTTGCAGAAAAATAGCATGTAATTTATAAATAAGCTTAATAACTGCCATTACTTCCCAATAGAGATAAGCTTAAGCAATATTTTGAGATATCTATGACAACCATAAGTGGTATGAAAATATCTGTGCTATTTGTGACAAAATGACAGATATCACTAATATCCTTTCTAAATTTACAGTTGAATGCAGTACTAAATTTTATGGGAGATTAAAAATATTTTAGAATATTTATTTTTTGATCCTTGTTCACAGATCTTCCCAATCCTCTCCAAAGGTTAAGAGCTACTGAAACAGAAGCAGAACAATGTATAATTTTGTGACGGTGTTATTCATCTTTCTCCTTTTCATTCTTATTTTAGGTGAAGGATATTTTATGACATTAGTCACACTGAGATACAAAAATCCCAGGATGAGTCTGTCTTGTCGGCTCCCAAATGGGAAGCTCTGAGTGAATATAATGACAGGATCAGAGTTTTCTCCTCTTTTGACTTGGTGTTTTCCTTTAATTTCGTCACCTCCATGTGCCTTCTGTTTTTATTCCTTAAACTGTATCTTCAGCAGGCAGATAACAACAAAAAATGCCTTGATAAGGAGAAAAATCATTCTTTCTTATGGAAACAAATTAAATGGAATTTCTTCTTTTTGCAGTAGAGAGGAAATTGTAGAAAGCAACAACTGCTCAACATGCAGAGAAGAACTGACTGAGGGGAGCCCAGCCTCAGTGGACACTGCTGATAGCCCAACTCAACGCATAGGCTCAGGAGTCATCGTGGAACAAGGGGCGAGAAGGTCATGAGAGGCAGATGATCAGGCGCTGTACTGGAGACTGTGTCTTTTAGATATGATAGAGAGGCCATTTCCATGACATCTCAACAATGTGGTTGCCTAAACAAGACCTGATTAGTTTCAATACTAGTTGACATCCCAACTTGGATGAGAAACCTTCACTGGTCCCCAC
Source organism: Neodon shergylaensis (assembly GCA_025134845.1). Classification (NCBI taxonomy): domain Eukaryota; kingdom Metazoa; phylum Chordata; class Mammalia; order Rodentia; family Cricetidae; genus Neodon; species Neodon shergylaensis. The sequence continues at coordinate 1,446,108 of JABTXL010004371.1, forward strand.
TCCTGTATGAGAAACTATAAGAAATTACTAATTGCTGAGAGGGGGGAGGATTAGTTTTCTCTAGGCATGAGTCCCTCTGATTGGTTATTCAATCCCAAGTGGTCAGCCCTCAAACATATACTCATAAGTAACAGTAAAAATGCTCTGCAGGCTATATTTATCTGTTTATTTACTCATGTGTTTACGTGACAATAATAAAGAACTAAAGGCCATGAATTTGAGAGGGAGTAATGGAGCAATGACTACTTGATAGCAGAGAGAGAAGGGGAATAATTTAATCTCTCAATTAAAGAGATATAAAATAGAACAGAGGATATGTAAATATTTATGGAGATCTTTTTTTTGAGACACTATTTTTAACATGCTGTATGGCCTGAATGTGTAACTGATGGGGTAAACCTTGTTAGCCAATTATCTTTAATCAGCGGAGCCCAGGTAAGACATGGTTTTCTGGGACCCCAGGTAAAACCTGTTCACCACCCAGGTGCTTTCTGTGTCACTCCCACAGGACGCCGCTGTGCTTTGCTGTCTTGTTTCCTGTTTTGTGAGTTTTCCCCTTATAATAAATAAAAATATAATTGTTGTATCTTTTACCTGCTTATTTCAACATGTAACCATCCCCACTAATACATTGAAATCTTACCTCCAGTGTGATTTTATTAAGCAGTTGGGCATTTGGTTGGTGGTTAGACCAAGAAGATAGAGACCTTGGGAATAATGTCCTCCTTAAAGGAATCTTCGAAAGTTCCTTCATTCTTCCATTGTGGGAGGACACTTCAAGAAGATGTCCATCTATGAGACAGGATGTAGGCCCCTACCAGATTCTGAGTCTGCTGGTACCTTGATATTGGAGTTTCTAGTTGCCATAAAAAAAGAAAACAAACACTTATTTTTTATATCCATCCAGCTTAAGTCATTTTTGTTATAAAGTCTAAATTTGGCTTGCAATACACATAATACAGAGAGCAAGAGGACGTGGTGTTACAGCATTCACCTCATCCTGTTCTCAAAGGAAGTTATACAAGCAGTCTGAACATAAGCATACTAATATTAGGAACAAATCAATATCTTTTAACTAAATCTTGGCATGTCAGGAAGTATTTTATGATGTCCAATAGCTGTTACATAACCTAAATTACATAACCTATTTTGGAGATGAGAATACCTAAATAGATATCCATTAAAATAAAGAATAAAAGTGTCTAATATTTAAAATTCAGAGTAACAAAATGAACTAATGTCCCAGAATCCTTTGTAGATTTAAAACTACTCATTTCCTCTAAATGCTCCTCTTTGTAGTATAAAACTCTTCTCTTCTTTAACTTGCTGTCATGAAGACAAATTAAGCCTGTGGACTTAGTGGTGAAATAGATCTCTGTTCAAATGGAGTCAGTAAAAAGTCTAGCTAAGTTGGCATTTTTCAAGGGTTGCATTAAAGTGAGAGAAATGACAATTTTTGAAGAGCAAACCAGGAAAGCAGACCTCCAGAGCTCAAGAGAAAGCAGACGTCTGGAAATGTGGTCTGAACTCGCCTTAAAATGACAAGTGAAATTGTGCCTCCCTTTCCCTGTGACTGTGGATTTTTCTCTTTTATGTGGGGTCAAGGTATATCTCCTGAGGTTTCTAGCAAGAACCCAGGGTATATCAAGGTAAGAGAGAATATGCAATAAATCAATATTGAGATGCTGCTGGCTCTAATGGAAATTGTTGATCCATAACAGAGACTTTGGATTAATTTTCAGTGTGTAAATATTCATCAGAAATAGCTTGACTAAAACTTTCAGAAAACGGAGGTAAGGAATGTTTTACCTGATTAAGAGTAGAAGTAATCTTCATTATATTGAGTGTTTCCCACTCAAAGTAAACAATTCTCACATTTGTTGTCTTAGAATTCATATTTTGATATATTTTTTTGCTCCATGATGACATTGTTGTGTGTATATATTCCTGTGTTTGTGCTATAGTGTGTGAAAAACTATGAATTTATTATATAAATTTAAACTAATGAGGACTGCACAAATGATTCATTCATAAGTGTGGAGGGCTTTTATAGGTACCTATGAGTTTGTGATGAAGTCTCTAGAGATGAACATAGAGCTATATCCATACCCTGGGCCACATTATCATTTAAACATGCAGAACTCAAGATTCAGATTTCCTCAGTGATCCCAAACTCTACTGATGACCATTTAACTAGTGATTCGACGGCTACAGGGATTCCTCAGAACTCAGCCACTGCATTCCAGGGCCCTGGTTGCTTCACATCAAGTGTTACAAGATGTCTTATTATGTACTCGTCTTAGACACTAGGTAAGTAGATCCATGGATGATGAGTGTGGTGGTTTGAAAGACAATGATCCCCAAAGGGAGTGGCACTATTAGGAGGTATGTCCTTGTTGTAGTAGGTGTGGTCTTGTTGAAGGAAGTGTGTCACTGTGGGGTCAGACTTTGAGGTCTTTTTCTCCAGCTTCACTCAGTGTGACCATCAGTTGACCTCTTGTTGCCTGTGAGTCAAGACATAGCACTCTCAGCTCCAGCGCCATGTCTACCTGTAGGATGCCATTCTCCCTGTCATGAGGATAATGAACTGAACCTGTGAAACTGTAAGCTAGTCACACCAATTGAATTTTTTTTTTTATTAGAATTGCCATGGTCATGGTATCTCTTCACAGCAGTAGTAACCCGAACTAAGACAATGAGATAGGTGGAAGAACTAAAATGTATGACTGTGGATCAAGAAAAAGATCAAGAAATAGCTTTGGAATTCAGTGTGTATGTGTGTATAACTTGACAAAAGACCAAGAACAATGTACTGATCTTTAGCATGATACAACTGTTTAACTAAGTAGCATCAACAGAAAGGCAACCAAAGGGACTTTGTCAAAGTCTCCAACTTGGTCCTTTCTGTTGCTTCTCAGTCATTATTTTGGATAAGGAACTGAACCTTTAATGAGGTCATTAATTCTATTGCTTAAAATTTAACAACCAGCAGATAAAAGGTTAAAAATGCTTGCTCTTCTAAGGCACACAGAGAATGTGATGAATTCAACATTTTCTACCCCAAGGAGTCTGATGTGAAATTGAAGATGCTTATAGACAGTTTTTTCTTGCTTAACAACATGTGACTGGTTGCAGGTCTTGATTTTTTCAGAATGGAACTAATGTTTACTGAATTTTGACTGTATTCAAGTGCCGGGACCTTTCCTTCATTGAATCATACTTAATTCTTCAAAGAATCCAATAATAAGACAGTTTCTACAGTGTAACTGCATCAGACTCTGCTCTGAGTAGATTTTATTCAGAATTAAGGTAGAATTTTACTTCATTGCCTTCTAAGTGTGTCTTAGACAATCTATTCAGTGTCTCTGAATACCAGTCTTTCCTACAGATTAAATTAATCATTAGTTCTAGTATCTAATTTCAGTGTAAGAATTTAATAAAGATAACACCCAGGATAGAGGTGAAGGTCAGCAAATATTTCCTCTGGTTGCAGGGTAGAGACCCAAAGACCACTCAGCTTGACCAAAGTTCAAATTGAAAGTCTGTATGAAGCTGGTAAAGCAGCCCCAAACTTCATACTGGTTGGCAGTTGCAAGAAGTAAAACAAGCAAGACATTTTACAGAAGACAAAAGCATGCAGTTAGCTAAGGCATTTTGAACCTGAGTTTGTAGAACAGTGTTGGGTACTTTCCCATGGGTCTTTTCATGGCAGGGGTAGGAAAAGGTGTCATTTTAGGTTAAGCCAAAGATGGCTCCAGCTGAGACAAGATGGAGGAACTTTTACCCTGTCATGTTCCCCACTGGTCTTAGTGAATAACTCAAATTGTAGACTCATCCATTTCTAAAGGGGTATCCTTGGTTCTGAAGGCTATTAATTTCACTGAATTAATCTTTTACATAATTGGCCATACAGTTTAAGATTCAGGGTCTCACTGTTAATCCAATCAGAATGAGAATTGAAGGCATAGCTATTTTTGCTAGCAGAATAGTTAGTCAAAAGGACTAAGAGAACAGACTGCTACCAATTATCTGATACATGTTCTCTCTCTCTCTCTCTCTCTCTCTCTCTCTCTCTCTCTCTCTCTCTCTCTCTCTCTCTGTTTTTTTCCCCAGCCATGGCAAGATTTTCTTTCATTACTCCTGATTGATTGATTAGCAAGGAAACACACATTTCTTTTAATCTATAGTCTCCCCTGTTTCATGGGATATAAGTTTAAGCCTCTCCAATTTTGTAGGACTTCTTCCACAAGAGGCTCTAACTGTTGTTATCATTCAGAAATAGAAACATTTAAAACCTCTAGGTCCTGATCAACTTGTCTGCTTAGTTTCTTAAAGTTCATTATGGGGATGATAAAGGCTGATGGGCCAAGAACAGGTGCAGCTCTCTTCTTCCTTTGTAGTCCAGGGTCCATATTAAAATATATTCTCCCTTCTTCTCAATTATGTAGAAATACCTGGGGCAAAATGTGTGCTAAGATGCATAAAAGGGGTTTCTCAGTGTGGAAGGCATTAGAAGAGGCTCATTTAATCAAATCATGAGTGCATGGTTACCAAGTAGTCTCAAGAACCCAGTAATATTTCTGTTGTTCAGATAAACTAACCCTCAAGGTAGAGTAGCAGGCATCAGAATAAGCAGACATATCTAGCTTAAGAGTTTCAGATATTAGAGTTCTAGCTCATTGTAAGTACTCTAATTAATTTGAGCTGGTTCCAGTCACAGTGAATTTTGTCAGTCCATGGACTGAAAGTCTGGTTAGTTTTTATCCCTATGCAGTGTGGGGGGCTGGGGGTCTAAGCATAACTGGCAATCCTGGCTGGAATGATTAAATAAGCAGTGGACATTCTCAAGAGTGAAAAATAGATATGGGGATCCCTCAGCTTTCTGGACAATGGAAGCAGGACTCTGGCCCCAGGTATGTTAAGTGTTTTGGAAGGGAAAGATGGTCCAGGCCTTGTCATGGGTAGGAGATCTTGGTAAGGAACAAAAGAGCTGAAGTTCTTCTGGATAGTAAATCTGTCCCTAGGGTACCTTCCTGTGATATGGAATCTGATTACCCAGGTTCTGTCTGTTTCCCATAGGGCAGAATCTTTCTTAAAGAATTTCCAAACCTTTGATTTTATGGCCTTTGGATTATATTTTCCTATTGTGAAGAACTCTCTCTCTCTCTCCTTTTCTCTCTCTTCCCCTCTTTTTCTCCCTCCTTCTTTCTCTCCCTCTCTCCCCTACCTCTCTCTGTGTCATCTATCCTCTCTCTCTCTCTCTCTCTCTCTCTCTCTCTCTCTCTCTCTGTATCTTTTCAGGAAGCATTCATTTTCCACGATCCTACTCTGAAATGAAAACTCGATTGTTCTTGCTAGGGCCCCAGTCACGGAACATGCACAGAACTGTTAACTCTGTATTCCTATCTCATAAGAAAAGCTTCCATATCTTCCATTTCTCCTGATTCAACCAGTCTCAAACTGGTCATCAGCGAGCAAAGGCCAAGGTGGAATATTGGTTGTTGGTCTGTAGATAATATCTCTTCTGCAGTCTACCTCAGTTTCCAGGTCCATGCCTGAGCCAGGTGTGGTTTGGATCTTGATCCTATACTCATACACATAAGGCAAAATGAAAGACTCAGGAGGAGGTAGAGAGACAAGGAGTTTAAGAACCAGGTCTAATGTAAACTTAATTTTAAGGGTCCATAATCCATGAGACAGTCCATTTGGTGGTGTTGTCCATGGCTTCCACTTTCTTGACCAGGGTATGATGGATCCATGATATAATCGTTTTTTTCATGACTATAGGAGTGGAGAAAATCACCATGTAGGGTCCATTACAAGTTAGTTCTAGTGCCCGTTTGGCTACCCACATGACCTAGATGGTATCACTAGACTATAAGAAACTGGTGGTGTAATCAGAGGTCAGCTGTGTCTCCTGGATCTTCCAATGAATAGTTTGGAGGACTGGAGAGTCTGAAAGGAATGGTTAGTGTTCTGCCATTTAGTTAGCATTTGTCACCAAGGCAGGTTAGTGTTTGTCACCAAGGCAGGGCATCAGCAGAGGAGGTTTTCCGAACATAATCTCCTAGGAGGTAAATCATTGCCTATATGGGAGTCTGAAGCAAAGCAAAGGGAAAGAGGTCTAGTCACTGATGTGGGATTTCCTTCTGTATGCTGTGAAAATGTTTTATTACCATTGGTTAATAAAGAAGCTGTTTTGGGTCTATTGCAGCACAGAATAGAGCAAGGCAGGAATTCCAAGCAGAGATAGAGAAGAAAGAAGGCAGAGACAGGAGTCATGTAGCTACCAAAGGAGAAAGACACCCACTGGAAACTTATCAGTAAACCACGAGCCTCACGGTAAAATATAAAATAATAGAAATGGGTTAATTTAAGATGTAAGAGGTAGTTAATAAGAAGCCCGAGCTAATAAACCAAGCAGTGTTTTAATTAATATGGTTTCTGTATGATTATTTTGGGTCTGGGCAGCAGGGAATATGTAAGCAGACTCTGCCTACAAAGTCACTATTAACAGTAACACTGTTTGCCCAGAGCTCTGAGGTTCATATGTACAAAGAAGTTTCCAATTTATGATAAAGCTTTAGCTATTAATTGAGAGGTTTTGGTAATGAAAGCCAGGTTGTTGTTGGACTCCATTACTAAGGGGAGGCCAAATTCAGGGACTAGTTCCTGGAGGAGCGTTTGAAGGTACTATTTGAACAGTTTCAGTCTGGATGTGGAATGCTTCTACCTATCCAGAAGAGAGATCTATAAAAACTAACAAGTACTTGTGTCCTCCCTTGGCCAGCTGAATCTCCGTCAGTTTCCTAGAGTTTGAAGGGATGTTGGCCTCTAATTTGGATTCGTCCTTGGGTAAGGGCTCTCTGTTTTGGATTGACTTGAGCACAGACCTGGCATCTGACCAAGACATTGAACACCAGGCTGTCCAGTCTAGGAATAACATGCTTGGGCCTGAGCAACTCAGAAAGTTTTGTGGACCTCAGGTGAGTAGCTTGCTGAATGAAGGTTAGTTACCAGAGTCCTGCCAACTGTTTCTAGGAGAATGGTCTTTTCCTCTGAGGTCCCTTGCCAACCAGTGGGTTTGAGTTGTCCATTTCTTCTTTGTGCACGCCTATTTTCTCTTGGTTGTATCATGGAGTGTCAGGCAACACTGGGTTGGGGTATCTTACCAGATGACCATAGGCTCCAGTGGTCTTAGGTGAGCTTGTCTGGCAGCCAAGTCAGTGACCCTTTCTTACCTTAGGGCTGTCATGTTTTTGATGTCTACAGCATTAAAGTATACAACTAATAGGGGAAAGTCAAATACCCTCTGAGATAATCAAGATTTCCTTTGTTTTTAATATTCCCCCCCACCCACAGTGAGAAGTTCTCTTTGCCTATAGATCACACTGTGGACGTGTGTGGTAGTGAAAGTCTGTCTACCTATATGGTGATGGACTGTCCTTTTCCCATCTGAAAGCCTGGTCAGAGCAATCGGTTATACTCTCTGGGTTGATGTACCTGGCTATACTGGGTGGTTTTGTGTGTCAACTTGACATAAGCTACCTCAGAGGAAAGAGCCTTAGCTGAGGAAATGACTCCTTGAGATTCATCTGTAAGGCATTTAGTCATTTAGTTGTCAAAGGGGGAAGGCCCAGTACATGGTGGGTGATGCCGTCCCTGGGTTGCTGGTCCCAGGTTCTATAAGAAGGCAGGCTTAGCAATCCATGGGAAGCAAGTCGGTAAGTAATATCTCTCCATGGCCTCTGCATTGGTTCCTGCCGCCAGGACCCTGCCCTGTTTGAGTTCCTGTCCTTCCTTCAGTGATGAAAAGCAGTGCTAAGTGTAAGCCAAATAAATCCTTTCCTTTCCAACTTGCCAAAGGGTCATGGTGTTTCATTGCAGCAATAGAAACCTTAACTAAGACACTGGCCCAGGCTTAGGCACAAACAGTTTCAGTTCAAAGTAACTACGGCAGCCTCCACATACCTGGTTCCATCTTTAAAGAAGCTACTCCCATACATACAGAGTGCTGTATTGGAAACTTTCTAGGAGATGTTTGGTAGGTCTGGGCAGGTACCCTGGATCACTGTGGTTACCTTGAGACATTCATGGATGAGAACCTGCCGGTGGTCATCAGGCAAGAAGGCAGACAGATTGATGGTGATGGGTTTCTCAAACTGGACTTGAGGGTGGGCCAGGCATAGGGCTTGGTACACAAGGGTCACATGGGCATTAGATAGTCAGTGTCCTGGTGTTCCTCAGAGGAGGAACTGTGCAGTGGGCTGTGAATATAATATCCTGACCCAGAGTCAACTTGCCTGCTTCTTTCATTAGGATAGCCGTAACCTCTATAGCTCTTAGACAAGTGGGCTAGTCTGGGCTTACCAGATCCAATCATTTGGATATGTATGCCATAGGTGTCTCCAAGGCCTCAAAATTTGGGTTAGAACCCCTTTTGCCATGTCGTTTGTTCTATGGACAAATAGACAAAGAGATTTTGCGATATCTGAAAACTTCAATGCCTTCTGTCCAGTCTCAGTCCAGATTAGGGGCTCAGGGGCCCCCTTTGTGCTCATGCCTTGCTATTTCCAAAATGCCTGGTTTCCCGAGGTAGCACTACCCAGCTGCTCCTGGGAACTCTTGAACTCAACTCTTGGTCTTCGGGGTGGGGATCTTAAGGATGGCAGCAATCCCACTCTGAGACGGCTCCATTGCCTCTTCCCCAGCTGATAGCGGAGATAGGCAGCTTTGAATGTACAGAGCTGGGCTTTCTTAGCGATTCTCTGTAGCTTGAGGTTTGTAACTCTAGCAGCAGTCTCTCTGTGACCTTTTTTATAATCTGTATCCATTTTAGGGGCTAGGAAGAGGTCATCCATATATATCGTGAGAGTATGGTTATGAGAAACTTCTGGTCGAATGGTAGGACGTCAGCAATTATGCCCCATCACCCATGGTTGGAAAGTTTTTCAGTTCTTGGAACAACCCGGTCCAGGTGAGCTATACATTGTACCCTTCTTCTGGGTCTGTCCTTTCAAAAGCAAAGATAGATCGACTCACCTCTGCCAATGCAAGGCTAAAGAATATAACTTTCAGGTCCAAGACCGGCTCCAGCTGCTGCTCTGGAGGAATCAGAATGAGAGTGTGTGGTTTGGGACTCTGGGGTAGATGAACTTATATTTCCTTTCCTTGGATCTTAAGTTGGTCTGAAATCAGAGATCGTAGGTTTTTTTTTTTTTTTCATAGGCAGGAGAGGTGTATTCCAGGATGACAGGCAGAGCCCCTGGAGGTTGGTCTCTCCAAGCCAGGCAATGCAGAGAGTAATTCCTTTTCTCACTTCCAGTATCATTAGGTATTGTTTAATCTGGACGGGGGTAGTTGAACTGGTTAGTTGAACGATTATAGAAACGTAGTGCTGGACTAGTCCTGTGGGGTTGGTGAAACTCGCAAGGGGCTCAAAAGGATCTTAGTGGGGCCTCCAGATGTTGGGGGGCAGAGACTCAAAAACTGCTCAGCAGGTCCAAAGGTCGAATTAAGAGTCTGTATTAAGCTGGCTGGTGGCTTGAGACTGCCTGGAGAGAAACACTTTTCACAGGTCAACCTTGAATGCATTGCAAGGAGCTTTTAAAGGCAAAAAAAAAAAAAAAAACCCCAAAAACTTATATCCTGGTTGTCAGTTTCAGAATAAAGTAAAGCAATTAAGAAGTTCAACAAAAGCCAAATGATGCTAGCTGGGGCATTTAGACTCTGACTTTCTAGAACAAGGTTGGGTATTTTCCCATGAGTCTTTTCAGGGCAGCAGTAGAAAATGGGGGAGGGGTCAGTTTCAAGTTGAACCAAAGATAGCTCCAGCTGAGACAAGATGAGTTTATTTTTATACTTTTCCACTTTACATAGAAACCAAGGCAATCATGGGTCCTTCAAACACTGCTTCTCAGGGATACAGCTCTCATAGCATGTAGCATCACCAACACTGGAAGGAATTCAGAGCAAATAAAACTCATGATCAATGTCTTCCCTTCCCCTGTCAGCGCTGACTCCAGGGACATTGGGCATGAAATGACTTAGCTGTGGTGTTCTCTCCCACTGTTGGCAGAGGGTGTTTAATGGTCTGAATGGGTTGTGTCATGGCTCTGTAACTGCATTCTTTAGAAAAGAAAAGTTAATCTCACTCCCTCTTTTTCTTCTTTTGACAGGAGAAAAATGCCTGTTTCCCTGAGGGTACAGAGAAGAATAAGAGCTGAGAAAGCAGTCATTCCCAATCATTCCAGATCTAAAGGGAAAAGAATACCCCAGAATGTTCAGAGGTAGCTCCCCACTACCCTCGAACCAATCCTGGCCCCGGGGCAGGAAGAATCAGAGGCCACAGCAAGTGTAGAATGTATTTAAAGATCACATCATAGATGGAGTCCACTTAACATACTTTTGTTCACTACTTTTAGATTTTCGAGATGCTCGGTGTCTTGAAATAATAGGTTAACCATTTCATTCCTTATTTCTGTAGCTACAAATGTCAACTTCTAAACTCGCTACACTGAAAATAAGTGAATGGGAAAATAGCTTTTTAATCCTCTTTTAAAAATTGTTGTACCACCCACATTAGAGGCATAGCTCCTCTCATTTGTGGGTCCTAGGTGTTAAATATATTAAACATGTATTTACTAGAGACATGACAGCAAAGGGTCTGGGTGAGGTGGGGTGAATAAAGGGAAGTTACTTAATAAAACAAAATATTTTAAGATGCATTTATCTCTTTTGTTACACTATTTTGGGGATCATAATGAATGGGATGTTGGCCCAGTTAACCACCATTGGGCTATTGTTGAATAGGATGGGGGCCCAGTTAACCATCATCGGGCTATTGTTGAAGCAGCATCTGAGTCAACTGCTGTCTTGTTGAAATAATTCCAGTAGCCATGTATTTGTGAAATATTAGAGTGAAATTGCATAAACTAGTCTTTTATAAATGTAACAAATTTTAAATTTTATGAAATACATCATTTCTGTAAAAACATTATTAGTAAGAAAAGTCTATTTTTGTCAAGGAAACTTCTGTACCTCGTGGGTTTGGTAGTTGCCTCCCAGGTCTGCCTAGATTGAGCTTTTAGTTCCTTTTTAAGCTGATAGTTTTCTGTGTTGAAATCCATAGCCTCTTCATGGACTTTACGGAAGCTTGGTTGTCACATGTCACAGATGAAGCTCAGTGCCCTCATTTCCCCTGCTGACAAGGCTTATGCTGTCAGTGACGTACTCGTGAGAACATTCAGGGGCCATACCAGCGACAAAGAATTGGTACAGCAATGAAAATTCTTCCTTCTTGCCTGGTTTTCAGCCTTTCTTCTCCCCTTCCCTATAAAGTGCAAGTTTCTGGGTTCTTTTAAATCTCCATTTCCAATTAGAATACTGTTTAGCCTTTTGCTTTCTTTTTACTTTTTAAAATTCTCATGGGATAGTGTGTGTCTGTGCTCATACAAACAACACAAAACGAAGCAATTCATTTCTGCCAATTATTCATTAAGCTTTATCGATCCTTCCTTATCCCTCTACCATGGCCAAGTTCAAGTTTATATGCTGGATTCCTAAAATAATTAATAATCTAGAAGATGCTCTGTTTCTTTCTTGTTTACTTTTAAAGCACAAGCAGAAGCCAACTGTAATCAACTCTCTTGCAATTTAGACAAGGCGGAGAGAGAAGGCAAATGCACAGCATTGTACTGTATCAGAAAGCTCGGCTTTAGGGATGGTTAAGGAATGCGCACCATGAGTTTTGCCAGAGGTGAGTTTTGGTTAAGAAATGCTGCTGGAATTCAGGGTACAAATGTATTCATCAAACCAATCCTGTTTTTTTTTTTTCTAAGAAGGGCTACAGATTCTGTTCATTGCACCATTTTAATATGATGAAAGACACATTTAATTTATTTCACTTCTATCAGTTAGAGTGGTAGAAAGAGTTACCAAAGTAAAATTTCACATTTCTCTATGTGCAATGCTGGTATTTCCACAGAAAGCACGTCTTTATACATAACTTAGGAAGAAATTTTGCTACATTGATATTATTCTATTATACAAAGAGAAAACCAAGTATAGGAAAGCTGTTTCAAAACTGTTATTTAGGCTTTCTAGCGTGTCTTAAAGGGTGGCAACTGATGGAAGTGTGGCAACTGAGAAATCTTATTGAATTAATAGCATTTTTTTAAAAAAAAATTAACCTCAATACACTGTGACATTACATACTAATTAAGGTATGGGAGGGTTTTAGCATCCTAGACTTTGGCTGCCGTGCCCCTCCAAACCGTGCACATTTTAATTCATGCTTCCACAAGTCCCCTCTTTTACACTTGCTTCGTCATAAGTTTTCCTTGAAATGATCAAATTCAAGAAAGATCAAACATTTGCTTGTAACATTGCTATTGTTATGTTCTTTGTATAGTAATTAGCACAGGAAAAAAGAGAAATATGCAAAAATCAATAAAAATTAATTATAGAAAAAGAAAACAAAGTGTGGGCTTATTTTGCTCAGGGGGTGGGGGATCAAACCTAGAGTCCTGTATCTGGTTGGCAGGTCCTGTGTCACTGAACTAATCTCCAGCCATGAATATGCTTAAATGTAGTTTAAAGAATTCTCAAAACATATTTGCTGAGTGGTAAAGACTATGGCCTGTCGAAGGAACGTGTGGAGTGGCCATGCGTGGAAATGTCCTGTGTGGCAAAGACTGTGACCTGTTGAGGGAGCTACTGAAATGTCCTGACATAAGAGAAGATGGAGCAAATGCAATAAAAACTGAGGCCAGTCAGGGAATACTCAGGCAGCAGTAAGGACATTTAGGTTTAGGGTAGTGTGATCATGGGCCCGGGGACCCCCACCTGGAGTGAGGGCTGTCCAAATGTCTGAAGCCTGAGAATCAGACATGGGTAGCTAGAAGACTGAGCTGTGGGTTGTGGGCCAGAATACCCAGTGACACATCTTTCTACAGTTTTATAAAGTGCTGTAATCTCAATTTTCTTATTTTTCTTTTAAAAAGAACATATTTTGATTTTACAGTGGATATTTATTCATTTATTTTTGTGAGACAAGATCTCCCCCTGAAATTACAGTGGCCTGGAACTCATATCAATCCTCCTGCCTCAGCCTACCATGTTCTAGGATTTCGTTTACACACTACCACACCTGGTTTGGAATTTATTTTTGATACTAGAATTGAAGGTTTACAAATTTAGAATAAAATTTATTGAAAAAATCTTGGTGGAAATTTCTTTTAAATTCCTCCCTTCCTTACCTCTTTTAAAGCAAAGCCTTGCTTAATATGCTTGTTTTAATTTATATGTGCGTGTTTAGGGGACATGTCTGTTTCCTGAGTATGTCATGGTGAACAAAACCATCTTCCAATTGATAAAAGTCTTGGTGCACCTCTGGCTGCTTGTGCTTCATTTCCTCATGCTAAAAATGTCTCATTGGTTTTAAGGAATAGTTGTGGCCATCCAGGCTGATAAGGCATCGTCTATGAATCTAAGGAAATGTTCAATATTTTATAGTCAGAAAAAAATAGATTTTGCAGCTTGACCTTTAGTTAAGCTTTCCTTTGCTGAAGTATATTACCTTGCAAAGCACACAGGGAACCAGAGCCAGCTGGTGACCTTTTGTTAACATGTAGTTCTGAAAAACGGGGAAGAAGCCGCCGCATAGATGAGGAATTTTATTACCTGGAAGGACTTGGAGTCAGCTGTAAGTTACACTTTCATAGAAAGACAGCTAGCCATGTGACTTGGGGACAGATGGTCTCTTCTGCCGAATACGGTAGCTCCCATAATGCCGTCTGGAAGCGCTATGGGAAGCGAGAGACAAATAGTTTGCAGAGGGTAAAGATGAACAGGAGGTGGAGAAATATTTGACATGTTGCTACCAGGAACATCCCTGTTGCTTAAAAATGTTGCAGGCTCTAATTAGAGTTAATTGAAAATTACCATAATAAATTAAGAGTTGCTCTGTGGTTAGATAGCAATGGGAAGTAGATGGGACAGTGTCCACCTACACAGTCATGAAATCATGATACCAAAATGGTTTGTATCCAAGGGCGTATCCTGTGGCTGTTACCTTCAAACACTCCCCAAATCTGATGCATCTTACAGAGTCCCTTTTCTTACCATCAGCAACTGGTTGCTTTGTTATTGCAGAGGCCAGAAGTGGGTTTTCTACTATGATGTTTATTCTAATACCCCCTATTCTCTCTTTCTTTTAAGGTTTTATTTTAATTTTTATTATTTTTAAAATGTGTGTCTGCTTGTGTCTGCACATACATGGAGCCCAGAAAAAGGTGCTGGATCTCCTGGAGCTTTGGTTATAGGTGGTTGTGAGCTGCACCATGTGTAAAAACTTCTGGAACTCAACTAGAACAGGAAGGACTCTTAACCCCTGAGTCATCTCTCCAACCTGTGGGTACACTTCATGTCCAATCCACAACAGTCAGGAATCCTGTTTACTTCTGGTATGTGTTTATGTGTCTGTGTGAATATATATATATGCTATATGTGTGCGGTGTCTGTGATGGCTAGAAGAAGGTTCCAGATTCTGACATTACAGGCAGCCGTCTGACATGGATGTTGGAAACTGAACTCAGATCCTCTGCAAAAACAGAAATATTTTTAACTCATTCCTATCTCCTCCTTACTCTTTGCACAGCAATTAGAGGAGTTCGTGACTGCCAAGTGCAAAGGTATTTCTACTTTCAGAACCCTGCCATGGCTCCCATTCAACTGAAGAAAAGTCACAGTGCCCAAAGTAGCCCTTTGAGGTTGGCATGAGGTAGCTCACAGATACCATATCTACTATTTTCCCTGGTACACACCAGCCTCTGTGCTATTCTTTGATTATACTAACTTACTTAAGACCTTTTGTCTTGATTTCTTCCGGGATCAACCACTGTGTGATCAAATTTTCTCTTCACAGTCGGGTCTTTCCTTACTATATTAAAGAAAAGACCAGCCCGCGTGTCTCCCACTCACCTCATTTGCCCCTCCCCTTACATTTTCTGATTTTCTCTATAACAGGAATCACCATATGATGCCCTAAATATTGACTTGCTCATTGGTGCATTTTTAATTTTTCATTGACATTGTTTATGGATGTATCCTCAGGACTTGGCTTAAAAAGGGTACTCAGTAAACATCCACAGAAATATAGGAATTAGGAGACATGTATTTCTCAGAAATTATGAAGTTTAATTACACTTTGACTTATGATAGGACAGCACGCCAAAAGGAACATAAGCCTAAAACACTTCTCATACTCTAGCTTACTGCATGTCATGTGTAGCTGCCAAACACACAGTAGAAGTTTGGCTGTTCACAAGGATTATGGGGCTGACTGTGAGGTAACACTCACTGCCCAAGCATTCCACTGCAAGTTGCTGGCTACGGGGGTGGTCTAAACTCAAAGATAAGGATATGGCTACTATAGGTGTAGATTTCTATTGTACCTTCTTAAAGCAGAAAAGTTCTAACTCTCAGATGATCAGAGCTTGGGGCTACAGAATGCTGCAGAATTTCATAGATGAGCAAAGGTGGCCACGGCTCAAGCACAGTCACATGAACACCTCTTTCTGACTATCGGCATGCTTGCTATGGTCTGTGTCGAAGAAGATGAGGGTTTTCAGGAAATGTTCCACGCCCTCTGCCTTGTGAGACAAACTATCTAAGCACCAGCTGAAGATTTGCCTACAGGCATTACTTGAAAATGATGATCTATTCTTATGTTTTTCTTTCCCCCATCCTTTTGTCTGTCAGCTAACCTTTCAAACTTGTCTCGTGCTAGCGATCAGAGACGGCAGTGATAAGTGAATCGGTGCTAGTTAGAAGAATTCTGTCTTAGACTTCTTGCTTTGGTAGAGACTTCCAATCTCCAGCTCAGTTAATGGGACATGGCTGCTCTTGTTCTGCCCGGCTGTTCATTGTGGAGATGCATCTGTGAAATGAGACGATTACTCAAAGGCCCGAGAAACACTGGCAGACCTCACCCATGGTATCAGCACTAAGGTTCTTGGGAAAGCCATATGCATGAGTAGGGCTGACTTCTCTCTGGAAGTCAGTGTCGTTCTTGGTCTGGAAATGTTGCATGTTACACTTGGAGGCATGGTTTGCTTTGTGGACAATGTCTGCACCCAACCATTTATTCCTCAGCTGATAAATGCAGGCTTTTGGGAAGCCAGGGCATCTGTGGGACTGTCCCCTCTGCCCCACTATCTTTTCTCAGAACTAGACTTGCCTGGAGCATGCTTTAATTCCCATTAGCCTGCATGACAACCATCCTTTACTCTATCACTTGTAGGGGACCAGAGCCTGCAGCCACCTCTCTGAGCCAGTAGGCTTGTAGAAAGAGTTGGGGAAGGATCCAGGGGGACTAGAGAGTCTTGGGCCCCAAGCAAGACCGAGACATTCTGTTCGCGAACCAAGCCCAGAAGCAAAACCAAACCACTGGTGCCAGCTGATGTTTTCTTGGCATCATTCCCTGCTCTCTTCCACTTCATTTTCTGAACTTTCAATCTGCTAATTGCTCTGCTTTCTGTCCAGTGAATTGCTGATTTCCTATTTCCTCTCTTCCTCTTATGCACCATTGACTTAAACTGAAGAGAACAGCTGGCTTTTAAAGGAGCCTGGAGGTAGCAGAGGAGAATAAGAGCAAAAATTACTGTAAGCAACGGCTGCAATTGCAACATTAGATATTAGAGTCTGGAGAAGACATTTCATCTTGAGGCTTCCTTGGGAACATCTTCTCGGTTCGCCAAGAGCTCTCGGAGCCAGATTTCTTCTTCTATTTTCTCTGGAGTGGCATTTTGAAGTTCTTTGTGCTCTTCTGGAGTGCATCCAAGCAATAACAAAACTGTTTCCAGCGTGATCAGAGAGAAAAGAAGCAAAAAGGCTCAGAAAGGTACCCAAATGTGTTGCAACAATGAATGTGGCAGGGCCGGGTGTTTACAAGTCAACAGTCTTTCCAGTCTTCCTGGGCTCTTCTGAGCATTGTCCTGTTAACATCGTCTGCCAGGACACATTCCATCACTCTGATTGCAGTTCATGCAGAAATGTCAGGAACTCACCTGGGCACTTTTCCCGTGCCAGTGGCTAGGTGCACAAATGCTGTACCACCATCATCCTTCGAAATGCCACTTTTAATACAATGTTCTTCCTTGCATACAGAACTCTTATCCTCATAAATCTGTTCCATCAAAGCTTTAGGGATGCTCACACTGACTAAGAGGACCCCCTTCTCATCCTACACACAAACAACACCCACTCCTATCAAGAGCTGTAAGCATGTGTTTGGATTCATAAAGAGGCGATAGTAGAAGGCACACCAGCTCTACTCTTCCGTCACTAGCTGCATTAAAATGCAAAGAGAGCAAGACCAGAAGCAGCAAGTCCTGTGCTGTGGAGTTGTCTAATCAATGTAACTGTTCATCCCTGAATAAATTAACAGGAAGCAAGGACAGCTCCCTGAATCCCAGGAAATCACATCTTCTGGAAGAGTAATTAACTGACGAAAACCGGGAGAGCCAGAGATGCCAGGATTTGTTTAGAAATGTTTCAAACCCTATCAGAGACCACACTAGAAACGAGAGGTATACATGCTGACAGATGCGCCTCTGGAAACGGGATGGAACCATCAGATGGATCCCGCCACTGTTCGTAAGTTGATCGCAGTTTGTCAGAGGGAAAGACATTGAAAACCCTCCAGACGGCTTTCTTGGAAAACAAAAGCCCCAGAGTCAGTGTGTCTAAGCTCGTAGATTGTCTCTGAGCAGTCTGAGCTCTGAATTCTCTTCACCTGTTTGCTGGCCTTATAATTTTATCTGTGGCTGTCACTTGACCTTTATGAGGGCTGCTACAGGAATGTATTCTTTGTACCCCGAGTGGTTAATATACTGCTCTGCATATGGTAAGTGTGTAGAACATGGATGATAAAAAGTGAAATTCATGAACTAGCCCCTGGTCAGAGAGCTGCAGTCCACTGACTGGCACCCACCAACTGCTCAGGTAAGCAGCCACACAGATAAAAACATCCAGAATAAGGCCATCAGGATAATGGCACTGACTGTTTATGTTCATCTGCTGCTACTCATACATGCCCCCTCCTGTCACATTCCAAATGTACTGGTCATCTTTGAAATCATCTCTCTTACATCATGTTCCTTCTTCTCGCTGGGACTCTCTTTATCTTGCTCTTCCATGTCATGGGTATGTATGTGAAAGACCCTACAGACCCCCTCCTCAAAACCCGCAGCTAGCTTGCTCCCAGGAGAATGTCCTGTTTGCTTAAAAGATTCTCAGGACCAGCAGCTAGCCTGCTCTCATGAGAACATCCTATTTGCTTAGGAAAGCAGGATATGTCTGTGACATAGGATGGCTGCAAAACAGGATATCTATAAGATAGGACATCCACAAAGCAGGAGGTCTGTGGTGGCTGCAAAACAGGATATCTGTTGCCAGACATCTATGCTGGAGAGGAAAAACCGTTCATGCCCCCCACCTCATTCCGACTGACTGATAACCACGCTTCTGCTTCTGCAATCTGCTTTTGCTGCCCTCTTTCCTATAAAAAGACCTCCTCCCAGTCTGCAGGAGCGCAAGTCCTCCGAAAGACTTTGCCACCCGCAGGTACCTGTGTTTACCCAATAAACCTCTTGCTATTTGCATCCATTTGGTCTCGGCCTGTTCCTTGGCTTCAGGGGAGTCTCCTCTCTAGGGAAGTCCTCTTCGGGGGTCTTTCATATATATAAAATATATGTGTTTATATATATATGTGTATATGTATATATGTATTTATTGATTACATTATCTAACTAATGCGGCCTGAAACTCCCAAACAATATTGTGGCACTCAATAGAATACAACAAGTCATTTACTTGTTCATTTCTTCTTTTTAGCTTTTTGATTCAGTTTCTTTGCTGATGGCATGAATGAACCAACACAATACGAGAAGACAGGAGCGGCTACCCTTTCATGCCCTGCTTTAATTGTGCCACCTTAAATGTGTCTGCCTATAAACATGATATCAAATCTCTTTGCTTTGTGTCAGTGCACTGGCACATAGTTCATTGCATTTGTTTACTGTCTCTAGACATGAGAAGTGAGGAAGGAAAGGTTCCTTTTATCTCGTCTTTCTTATTCGAATGTAAGCTACATGACCTTGAAATTCTAGGATCACATGATCCTCATGTCTAACCTCTGGAGTTAATATGACTACGGTAAAAGAAAAATGTGTGTGTGCACACGCACATGTATTGTTTGGTGTGTGTGTGTATGTGGTATGTGTGTGTGTGTGCACGCACATATATTGTTTGTTGTTTTGTGAAGGGTCTTACTATAGTCCAGGCTCTTCTTGAACTTACCATCCTCCTGCCTCAGCTTTCTGAATGTGAGGATTAAATGTGTCAGCACCACGTTGTCTTTCATCTCAGGGTTCAGTAGTCAGCACCACGTTGTCAGCGTCATTATGTCAGGGCCCGTGGGCCCCGACATAGAAAACTATTTTCTCTAACAGGACTGGTATGGAGGCGCAAGGAATAACCAGACACAGCTTACACGGTCATCACAAAAGGGCATCTCAGGCTTCTCTCTGTTCTGTAGATCTACCCGCGTTTATTGTATCAAACATCTCTCAACACCCCCCTTCATCAACCGAGGTGGATACCTTATTAATATTCTCTTTCCAGGAATTGTGTGGTTAGGGCAGCACCTGCCACTAAGTCATCAGCTTTGGCAAACACCTCTCTGCAGGTGATCTACATTTTTAACAAAAGAGAAAGGAGTAGCACATCCTGGCTATTGTTGAGGCAGTGACAGCCTGTCTGCAGGTCTACGTGACCACCTCAGGTGGGACCTATGGCTGCCACACCATATAGAAATATGGGCCTACACACTATCAGCTCAAAAGGATTCTTAACAAGTGGTTTGTGAAAAAATATTTTCATATACGTACGTTCAGTTTTGAATCAACTAACAAGCTATAGAAAACTTGTTTGAAAAAAGATTATCTAATAATAATCACAGATTTTCTTGTGAACATGTCTGCGCACCACTGATAAGGAAACTGTATCTCAGCACACTGTCATTTTTGTGTGACAATATGAATGCTTCAAGCCAGATGTCAGAACCATGGTATTGGGATATGATAGCAAACAGTTTATAATAGTGAAGACCTCTGGCTTCTGGGGACTGGGTGTAGAGTGGGTACCTGCTTGGTCAGTGATAAGATTCTGTTTGTCTCTTACTTCCACAGTGATTTTTGAGCAAGACACTGAACTTTGCTCTACTTATGAAATTCTCTAATCATAATCATATGCTTCATAGATTATTGGCTCAAAGGGAGGCAATAGAAAGTAGTTAAAAGAGGGGTGGATACAGAACAAGGACTGCATGTAAACTCATTGTTCTCCACATATGCTATCATTCTCATTATAATTTTGCTTCACGCAAGCAATCAGAAATGCAGAATATCTCCCACGAAAGACCAAGAGACAGTGTCCATCTGACTCCTAAGGATGTAGGCTATTTTCCAGGGTGATCAGTGAAATCAAGTTTTAATTGACACTTGCGTTCTGTAAAATTGCGCAATTAGTCATTTCAGCTTTCTAAATGAAGCCACTGCATTTTTCAATGATTTAAAATTCTGCACTGCTTAGACTGTATCACACATTGCATGAACTCGATTTCAGATAATGTCAAGATTTTCCCATGAATAATCACCGGTGCAGAAATCATCATAGTAAGAAGGAGGCCCACAATTTTCTTATTAGATGAGGCATGACGGTGAGTAAACCAACAATCTATTAGTTTCACTTTTCTATGACAACATACATGACCCAGACAACATTAAGGGAGCAAGGACTGACTTTAGTCCATAGTTTTAGAGAACGTTAGGTTTTTACAGTAGGGAGGCAGGGAAAACAGTTAATATCTGGAAGTGGGAGTCAAAGTGCAAGGTCTCTTCGAAGACTCCTGGCAATCTCTTAACTGTAATACCTATAAAATCAAAGTAAAAAAGCAGACCACATACTTCCAACATATGATGGCATATCATATACATTACTGCTCCAAAAGGAAGTGAGGGCAGCGTAATGAGGAAATAATGGACCAAAACATGACTGAAAACCAGATGGACAAACTCCACACACGACATCTCTGTGTCTGATGTCAAAGTGCTCTTCAGATCTCCAATTCCTTTCAGCTTTGTTGACTGCAACACACTTCTTCCTCTTGAACTGGTTCCACACCCGTCTGGCAGCTTTCCTCTGTAGGTACCCATGGCTGTGGCATTTCCAACATCCCGGGGTCTCCAAGGCAATCTAGGCTTCACCTTCCAAGCTTCACTCAATGGCTTTTCTAGGCTTTCAGGCAGGGACACCCCTAAAATGTGTCTGACCTCAGCAGCTTTCCTTTTTCTTGGAAGAAGATTCCATAACCCCTTTCTTTTATCCATGATTCTAAAGCCAGAAGATGTCATATTCTGCTGCTTGCTTGGCCTGGAACATGGCCCCTCATTCAAATATATTTTTTTTATCAACTTTCTTTTGCTGATGTTTTCTGTTATTATCTAAGCTCGACTATCCTGGCGTTCACTCTGTAGACTGGGTTGGCCTTGAATTCAGAAATCCTCCTGCTACTGCCTCCCAAGTGTTGGTATTAAAAGTGTGCACCACCACACATGGCCCTAAACATTTTTTTTTAAAAAAGAATTCCTTTTTACTTTTTCTTAATTTATTTTCACAAGTTGGAAGCTCAGCTGGGCAAGATCTTGTTCTGTGGTTGCTACTCCCCTTATTTCATTTAGCATCAGGATTTTCTTTAATCTGTTTACACTTCCTGGTACCCCCTTTCTCTACAAACTATACATTTTCTATTTTTCCTTACTCTTCAGATTATTCCTTTTTTTTTAAAGTGTAGATCTGTATGAGCATGTCCACTAATAACCAAGCAGTACAGTCACTATTAGGCTGTCTGGAAATCTCCTCTGCCGAAGCTGTTAATCCATAACTCTTTAAAGGGTCTCAAGTATATTTTTGGACAAAGGCAGAAAGCAGCCATATTCTTGTCAAAATACCACAAGAATGAT
This sequence comes from Neodon shergylaensis, assembly GCA_025134845.1. Taxonomy (NCBI): domain Eukaryota; kingdom Metazoa; phylum Chordata; class Mammalia; order Rodentia; family Cricetidae; genus Neodon; species Neodon shergylaensis. The sequence goes on from JABTXL010004371.1 coordinate 1,468,193, forward strand.
TTCTAGACTACATACTAATATTCATGCCTCTGAAATCTTTGGAACTAGACCATCACAGTTTGAGTACCCTTAGCACCACTGCCTTCCATGCTCTTAGGAGTAAGGCCCATTAAGTCCAGTTTAAAATATCCCCTTGACTTTCTAGTCCCAAGTCTCAAAGTGTTCCATATTCCTCCAAACAAAAACATTGTCAGGGCAATTGCAGGAACATTCCAGTCTCTTGTACCACTTTCTGTCTTAGTTGAGGTTTTGTTGCTGTCAAGAGACACGATGGCCATGGCAGCTCTTATAAAGAAAAGCATTTAATTGGGGCTGGCTTACAGGTTCGAGGTTTAGTCCGTTATTATCATTGTGGAAAACATGGTGGCATGCAGGTAGACATGTTTCTGAAGAAGAAGCCTAGAGTTCTGCATCTGGATTGGCAGGCAGCAGAAGAGAGAGTGAGCAGCTGGGCCTGACTTGAGATTCTGAAAGCTCAAAGTCCACCCTAGTGACACACTTCCTCTAACAAGACCACACCTACTCCAACATGGCTACACCTCCTAATAGTGGGTCTAGCAGGGGCATTTTCATCCAAACCACTACAATGGTATAGCATGAGATGTTGACATGGTGCTTGATAAGGAAGAAAAATTTCTCTAGAACAAGGGCTAGATTATGACCTCCCAAGGCTCTACACTTGTGATCTACTTGTGCCATTTTCTCAGTTTTACGGCCTCTCAAGCTGGTATCATTAGACCCAGATGATGCATTCAAAACTTGAGACTGTGAGGGACAAATCTGCACTTAAAGCATAAAAGATCACTTCTTTCATAGTCGGTCAGGTGAAAATGTTTTTCATACAGTTGAGTTTATATTTTTCTTTATCCCCAGAAAAATATAAACAACAACAAAAAATAACAAATGAAAATCAAAGCAAGCTAAAGAAAAGAAACGAAAACCAATAAGACAAACAGAACAAAACAAAACACAAAAACATACAGGCAAAAAACCATGGAACCTGTCTTGTGTTGGCCAACTTCTCCTGGGCATAGGAGCTACCCTGGATTATAGTTGATACAGTCAGTGACACTTTGCTGGAGAAAACAGACTTTCCAAACAGGTATCAATTGCAAATAGCTTCCTGAGCTCTGTTATTTTTAATAAGAAATGCAAATGTTATATTGTAAAGTATTTTTCAAAGTCATGAAAACTGTGTCCTGATTTCAAGGAGCTTTGAACACATGATGATCAGGACAAAGGAGGAAGATATAATAGTTCAGAGTAGATTTTGGTCAATGGAAGATGAGAAGAAGGAAGGAAGTGAGGGGACATTCCTTTCTTTCCACCCACTATCCACACACAGATAGATACAGCACTTATGTGAACTGTTTGGAAGACATCTCAGAAAGCACAGTTGTAAGCTACATTTAATGCCTCAAAAATAAATGTGTAGTGGTGGTTTAGGGATAAAAACATTTTAATGATTAAGAAAGACCATGTGTGCCATATATACTATCATTAGGTAAATAATAGTTTGACTTAATTGTTAATATAGACAAATACAGTTCACCCAAGCCACACTTCATTCTTTTATAATAACAGGTTCATATATTTATTAAGTGACAGTCAAATACATTTGAGTACACAGACTTCATGTAATTTTTTGCAATCTTTGAGTTCTATTCTTGGCTCAGGGTGCTTTTTTAAAGAATGACACGTTGTTTCTCTCTAGCAACCTTGAGCTGAGCTCTTTCTATATTCCTGTCTTTGTGCATCTCCCTCTTAAGGTTGCCAGATCAAGGAAATAAAAATGCAGACTGTCTAGCTGACTTTGAGTTTCAGATAAAGAATATAGAGTTTTTAGTATTTTTTAGTATATATTTAGTATATACTTTAGTATATATTTAGTATGTTTAAGGATATTTCATTCAATAATTGAGACTCTAGGGTGTATTTAAATAGTTTGAAAATGCTTAAAATAATCTAGTAATACTTAAAAAACTATTTTTTTGAAATTTAAATGAGCTGGGTCTTTTGTATTTTATCTGTCAGTCACATCTCATCCATAACTTTAGATGAAAGGTCTTTTGTTTTGGTTTCTGACAAAGGGTCACACCATATGTCCACTGTTGGATGCAAATTCCTGATTCTCTGGCCTCTTGGCCTTCTGACTGCCAGTGTTATCACACTTGGGGTCATAGCCTCTGTCAGCAAGTCAGTTTCAGCCACTTGTCTCAGATAAGACAATTAAACTGGCAAAAAGCAGAAAAGGGAGATTTATTTAGTGTGGTTGTATTAAGAAAAATTCACTTTTCAATTGAGAGAGAGAGAGAGAGAGCGAGAACCAATCCTTACCTTCCCTCCAGTTCCTCTTCAGGGTAAAGAAGTGTGGTGGTTATGGTTTAAGTAGAAGCCAGAGTTATACAGCTCTCAGCAGTCCAAGTCAACCTTTGGTCCTGCCTGCCACTGACCAGTCATTGACTTTCCTGTAAAGTGGTCAAAGGACTTGTAAGCCTTTCTGGAAGAAAAGCTACCATTCTGTCTGGCCCAGGTTTTCTCTTTGATGAGCATAAGCTTTCTGGGGTTCTCAAGCCCCTTTATATCAATACCTTTTAGCCAAAAGTGAGGAACACAAGTCTCTCTTAGAATAGCTTTATGCCTGACAAGCCTGTTACTCTAGAATTACAGGATGACACCACTGGCTTAGATGACAAAGGTTTTGAATGCAGCTGCAGTCTGTGTCCTGTGGTACACCTGATAGTAGTAGATTCTGAATAGGATGTATAGGTTGATGGAAAATGCTTCCCTTCAACTCACAAATTCCTAATGTAATTTCCATGGGACTGTCTGTCGTCTAGATTCTTAGCATTTTTGTTAATAAACACTGCCTAAAAGTGTATGAAAAGCTGGTACCTTCTTGATAGTTCTCTAGAAACCCAGTCTAGTAAGAGAATTCCATATAGCTATCACTGTGTATGCCTTTGCTCCAGGACCCCTGAGAGACACCTACTACCTTACTCTGTAAGTCTTGGATTTCATCTAGGCAGTGATTTAAACTTAGTGCATCTTTGTCTTTTCTCTTCCATCCATTGTCACTTCTCTAATGGGGTTTGGATAAAGAAGAGTGACATTTCTCCGTGATGACTTACGCGATCATTTGACGAATGAGATGAGAGGCTTGGGAAACAGCAAGGGACACATTCCCAGTCCTACATACACACAGCTGCAGCTGTGGAATGAAAACCAGGATTTCTTCAAAGTTCATTGGCGAGCCCGCTGCTTTATTATAGATGTAGTCCAGCTTTGGTAATCCAGGGAACTTACATTTTTAAATTAAAATATGAATAAAAGGTGAAAAAACTTACCTGCTTTGATCAGAACGGTGTCCCTTGTCTTTTGTTCAGTGACTGTAGGCCAGTCTGGGGGAACTCCATTTGTCTCAGATTCTGTGCCTGTAATTGCGCTGAGATTTTATGTCATTGCTATCTTCTTTTCTTTTTCCACACGAAGCTAAATCGTCTGGTTCTAGTTCTGACTTTTGTAATTTCACATCTAATCTCAGCATTACCAAGCAATTGCCTTGTTTAGAGAATTCAGTATTTTCATTGGAAATTTGAAAGTGTCATCCCCATCTATTCCTACCCACCCTCCATGGTCAGATTTCTGCTTCTCTCCCTGCTTCTGCCTGGTTCTTTCACACATACAGGTCTTTGAAGTTAGGAAAGTTCATCTTAAAGGGACATGTCCCGCTGTGCCCTGTGGATGGGGAAATTTTAAGAGGCCAGCCGTCAGCTTTTGTTGTGTTTGTTTGTTATCTATCTGGAAAGATAACATAATGAACATTAAAGAATATTAGGTAGGATTAAAATAAAGTTTAAATCAAGTTGCATTTTTAAATAATTTTGTGTGAATTTCTCAATTAGCAAAGTGAGCATTTCTGCCGAGAAAACAATTCCTGGAATCTAGTAAGCCACGCGCCGCTCATTTTTCATGCTGTTAACCTATGACCACCAGAGGCTTCTAGGTCTAAAATCTTCATATGCAGCCAGCTATCTGAGCTGTGTCTTTTGTAATCCCAACGAAGGCAGAAAGATAATGAGTTCCAGGGTGGCCTGGGCTTCAAAGTGAGTTCAAGACCAGCCTGGGTTATACTGTGAAATTCTGTTTCAAAACCAACAAACAAATAATAAAAATATTTATGGAAATAATCTTCAGCATGTGCAAATGATTCTTGTTATGCACTGAAAACCATTCAGAGAGAACACTCAATGGAGAATGATTTGAGCTGGGATGACATTCAGACATCTGCCTTTGGGAGGACCAATGAGTAAATTCGAAGGATGAGCTTATACATATTTATAAAATACAAGTTTAGAAGCACTTTTATTTTGGGAGAAATCTCACCAAGATTCCCTTAGTGTGTGAAATGTCTTCCTCGTTTATTTAAAACTTCATTTTCATGGACATGACCTCTGATGTGGGTGTGATTCTAACAATTAAGATGAGACTCATATGTTCCTTTCTTTGGAGATTCAAAACTTTTCCAGTATTTGGAAGACCCTTTCTTAATCAGCTCTTCTTCTGAACACAAAAACCATAATTCTTAGATGACGCTTTAATTTCTAGTCTCATACAAAGACAGATTGTCAAGGCAATAAATTAAAAGAAAACTCAGTGCAGCTCTTTTGGTCAATGTTCTACCACAGGCCCATATTAATATTTTATTCCCTTAATATTATTACATAAGGTGGACTTTATTTAAATGAATTTGACATCTTCTTGGTTGTCTTGACAACCAGAGGGAAAAATTAATGTTCCGCATTTAATTTCAGATCAAGGCGCTAAATTATTTTGGAGGTCAACACCGTCAGGCATATCATGCTAAATTAGTGAATGTAATAACTATCAACTAACTGTCTATGGGTTTTTAAAATTGTTTACTTCATGCATCTAATTTTTAGAGTAAGTCCTACTCCAAGTTTTCTTTTTCTTTCCTTTTGTGTCCCACTATTATCCAAGACAGGTGATTGTTTTAACAGAACTATTAGAAGATGTCAGATAACTGTTTCATCAATGGTGTCCAACTGGCTGCTGTTTCTAGATGGCAGAGAGCTCCTCCGTTCCTTCACTCTATCTTCATAAGACATTCTGAGTGTGCGGAGAGAACACTGATTCTGTAATAATGGAAACTGTTATCTTATTTAAGATAAAATCATAGAATGTGTTCCACAGAAGAAATATCGATTGCAGAAAGAACATAGTTCCTGGGAGAACTACTGAACCTTATTCTAATTCTCTAAGGAATAATGAAAGAGGATTGACAAGGGGATCGGAGTGTAAAATGACGTGGATTTTCATTTCTTTCTTTTTTAGGAAATAGTTTAGTGGGAAAAATACTAAATGAGTTATAAAATATAAAAAATGTGCGTACTTTTTACAGTGGAAAGAAATCCCATATACTTGTCATTGGGATAGTCTTAAGAGGTGACCTTACAGAGACAAAATTGTGCCATATTTAGGGCCTATGAGGATGTCATTCTTAATTTCTGAGCATTTTTATGATGAGTTGCTAAGAACAGTATCTTGAGACTAATATCATTCATCTGTAGATATCTAAAAGGTGGCCAGAGGGAAGCTTGAAGATACCTGTTGCCTCCTCAGCGTCTTGCCTTCTCTGTATTTTATCTTAACTAAAGCAAGGACTTTCTATAAATGAGACTTTCAGAGGTTAAGCAGTTTTAACTGCTTTACTTAAAGCAACATCACTCACGGCCATGATTTAAAAAAAGAAAAAGAGCTTGGAATAAGAAGGTGATTTTTCTTCCTGGTAGTCAATGGCGATGGGCCAAAAAGACTCGAGTGCTTTCCAGCGCGTGGTAGCAGCTTATCTGAGAGAGCGCTGAGCGCTTGACAAGGCTGGCTGTCCGTGTGCAAGCCAGACCGCACGGAGGGCTGAAACAGCACTCTTTATCTCATCGTTCTTTCTGCCATCCCCATCTTGTGTATAAATTACTTCATTCATCAAAATGAGAGCTTTTCGGAAGGCTTTAGGTTGGGAGCGGCAGGTCTGTCCAGTAAACTGGGACAGCCTCTTGGTGGCCTATTGTCACACAGAGGAGCATCCTGGAAAGAGTAAGGAGAGTTCGGCCTGTGTGCTTCTCAGAGGCAAGTTCAGCTCCTAAACCAGGAAGCACCCTCCACAAGGCTGGGGCTTGGAAGGGCTGGTCTTTAGGACCCTGCCCCAGATGTCTAGCTGCCTGAAATAAACACCTGCGCTGCAATGATCTCTAAGTGGGAGAAGATAAACTCTTCTCCTTCCCTTCATCCAGTATCTCAATTAAAACAAAACCAAAGTGAAATGAAACAAAATGATTTGGATTAGTCATGCTAGGATGATGGGGTACTAGAATTTATGGTGCTGCTTAGTCTGTAACCCGCTTCTAAGGCTGAGTTTGGGAAGTGAGCACAAAAGGACCAGGCGAAGTCCCAGGTATCTAATACAGATAGCAAACGGGATTTTACAGCCAAAAAAAATGGAAGTGACAGGAGGATCTATTAGCTCATTTCGGGGCATAGGAAGCAAGGCTCGGGGTGAGGCATTTTTTGCTAGGAAGACTGAAAGGGCTGCAGACAGATCCACGATAACTTGAAATAGGTGGTCATTTAATTGTACATTGTACTTTTGGGTCTATTGAGCTTCTGAGACCTAAATGTTTTCTTAGGTGACATCTTTTATTATGTTTATTTATTTACACAAGAATGCTATAGCATGTGTGTACATTGCATAGAACCACTTCCATTAATCAAATCTTTTTTTTCTACCATGTGGGTTCTGGGGATCAGAATCAGGTCACCAGTCTTGGTGGTGAGAGCCTTTACCTGGTAAGCTGTCCTTTTGGCTCCATTGATAATAGATTCAGATCTAATGTTCTTAGGATTTTAAAGACTTTGGTAAAAATCAATAAAAGTATTCTTTTTCTTGTTCCTTGTTTTTCTCATTTAAAACAGAAACTATAAGTGGTAAATGTTTTTCTTTTTCTTTTTGGATCTTCCAGAACACAGTTATGAAGATCATGAATGAAATGTTAAAACGGCAAGGAGGAATATGTTTGGGCATGCTCAGATGCATCAGAAAGCATGAACTAGAAGTAAAGAACAAATCCCTTAAAGCATTTCAAGAAAAACAAACAAACACTAGGAAGAAAGGAATAAAACAGCCCTTTGGATGTTAGTGTGGCAATTTCTTAGAAAATTAGGAAACAATTTTCCTCAAGACCCAGTAATACCACTTTGGGGTATATAGTTAAAGGATGCTCAATTGTACCACAAGGACATGTGCTCAACTATGTTCATAGCAGCATTGTTTGTCATAGCCAGAACGTGGAAACAACCTAAATGCCCCTAGACCGAAGAATGGATAAGGAAAATGTGGTACATTTACACAATAAAGTACTACTACACCGCAGAAAACAAAACAAAACAAACAAACAAAAAATAAAAACCAACATCATGAATTTTACAGGCAAATGGATGGAGCTAGGAAGCATCATTTTGAGTGAGGTAACCCAGACCCAGAAAGACAATTATCACATGTACTCACTCATAAGTGGGTTTTAAACATTAAGCAAAGAAAAACAGCCTACAAACCACAATCCCAGAGAACTTAGACAACAATGAGGACCCTAAGAGAGAAATACATAGATCCAATCTCCATGGGAAGTAGAAAAAGACAAGATCTCCTGAGTAAATTGGGAGCATGTGGACCTTGGGAGAGGGTTGAAAAGGAGGGGAGAGGCAGGAAGAGGAGCAGAGAAAAATGTAGAGCTCAATAAAAATCAATAATATTAAGAAAACAAAAAGCAAAACAAAACCAAAAAAAACAAAACATTATTCTGGCTGCTACTTCATAACTGTAATTTTGCTGCTGTTACAAATTAAGTGTAACTGTCTCCTTTTTTTATTGAAAAAAAAAAATCCCTGCTTCCTCCCAGCCTCCCATTTCCCTCCCCCTCCTCCCGCCCCTCTCCCCCTTCCCCCAACTCCTCTCCCCCTCCCTCTCCAGTCTGAAGAGCAGTCAGGGTTCCCTGCCCTGTGGAAAGTCCAGGGTCTTCTCCCCTCCATCCAGGTCTAGGAAGGTGAACATCCAAACTGGCTAGGCTCCCACAAAGCCAGAACATGAAGTAGGAACAAAACCCCATGCCATTGTCCTTGGCTTCTCATCAGCCCTCATTGTCCGCCATGTTCAGAGAGTTCGGTTTTATCCCATGCTTTTTCAGTCACAGTCCAGCTGGCCTTGGTTAGCTCCCAATAGATCAGCCCCACTGTCTCGGTGGATGGGCGCACCTCTCGTGGTCCTGACTTCCATGCTCATGTTCTCCCTCTTTTCTGCTCCTCACTGGGGCTTTGGGAGCTTAGTCCGATGCTCCAGTGTGGGTCTCTGTCTCTAACTGTCTCGGTTTTAACCCCTGTGAAAGGATCCTGGCAAAGTATTTCAATCCACAGGTTGAGAAGCACGGATGAGGACAGTGGAGACAAATGGGCAACTGTGGTTCTGGAGAAGAAGCAGAGAGCTTTACATTCTGATCTCTAGGCAGCAGGGAGAGAGAGAGAGAGAGAGAGAGAGAGAGAGAGAGAGAGAGAGAGACTGAGAGAGAGAGAAGGGGACAGAGAAAGACAAAGGGAGTGAGGGAGGAGAGGAAAATACAAGAGACAGAGAGACAGAGAGACAGAAGGAGGCAGAGACTGATCCTCAAACAGAAACTTCAAAGCCCACCCCCAGTGACTCACCTCCTCAAACAAGGCCACATCTTCTAATCTTTCCAAATGGTTCCACTTCCTGGTGACCAAGCATTCCAATATATGTCTATGGGGGTCATTCTCATCCAAACCATCACAATAGTGAATTTGAGGCTAACTTGTCCTGCATGGTGGACGTTATTGTACCCGGAGACTCCTAACTCTTCCTTTGTCACTCTTCTGTGACTATCAGCCACTCAAATCCATCTGCTCTGTGGACATTGCTTGTCTGCTCTGAGCCCCTCCACCCCATCCTCTAGAGAAAGGCAAATCCTCCCAGTTGCTCACCAGGCATTAAATGTTTGGTCTTTGTTCTCCTTGACCACATTTCTGTTCTGGTTCCTTCTCCTCCCAACCTCAGTAGACTCCTTGCACTTTTCAAGGCTGCTCTAGGCTCAGGTCCATTGTCTGATGATCCCTTGGCCTAGAATGTATATTCTCTTATTGCCACATCTCCCTTTCTTCATCTGCCTCATGTCTAGATTCCTGTCAGCTGCTTGAGGAGAGTCCCTAGATATCCTAAAGTGTTGCACCTTTAGCCCTTGCTCTACTTCTTTAAGGCTGGATTTTACTCCAGAGCATTCACATTGTCTATGCGACTGTCTGACTCATCAGTCTGTCTGTCTTGTTTCTTCCCTCTAAAGTTTAAACTCTATGAGATGGGAATCTGCCAGTGGTGGTGCTGTTCTCCCTGCCTGGAGCAGGCTGTGGAGTGTGATAGGAGCTGGGTAAATGGTAATTACACTTGTGTATGTGTAGGCGCACACACATACACAATATACACACATGGACACACATGCACATACAAACAGACACACACAGACAGACAAACAGACACACAAACATACACACACACATGGAAACACATGCACATACACACAGACACACGCAGACATGCACACACACATACACTCACACACACACATGCACACACACTCACACATACACACACAGACACACACATGCACACACATACACACACAGACATACAGACACACACAGACACACACACTCACACACACAGAGACAGACACACACATACATATAGACAGACAGACAGACAGACAGACAGACACACAGACAGACAGACAGACACACACACCCTGACCAAATGAAACTATACCTGAAACTCTCTTATGCCTAGAGAGGCTTTTAGACTCTCTCGATTAGGTTAGTCCTCAAGGAAAAAAGAAGTAGAGACTTACTGTTAAGTGGTTCCCTCTCCCTACCCAATAGCAATTGCACCTTTTAGAGGAAGAATAATGTCATGGAAACTTAGGGGGGAATAAGTGTACAAGGAGAATGACATATCAAGTTATCAGACAAGGGATAATTCGAATGAAATTTTATAACTTAAAAACAAATCTTGTTTCTTTTTTTCTGGCCCCAAATTGCTCTAAAAAAGCAGCCCTCTCTCCCTCTGTAATTAAGAAACATGTCATAGCAATCTTTGCCAGAGCTTTACAAAGACAAAAGAGCCTTATGAAAATAAAGATGAATAACGCAAGACTATTGAATTTGGCACGCTATGGCCCATGATACTGCTATTGCTGTGCGGGCTTTGGATGCTAGCAGATAAAGAAGTAAAAGGATAGATGCCAAGCACTCTAGTATGCATTAGAAATTATGAATAGTTACACTACTAATTAATTTTTGAGTGACAGGCTTCAGTTAGAAAAAGAAAACAACCTCTGGGGCAGAAGAGTTTAAATTCTTGGAGCAGGTTCAAAGTAAAGATTAGTGTATTAAGTGATTGGTGTTCAAAAGAGACTGTAGATGCTAGCCAGTGTCACTGAAGAACAATGAAAGATGCCACCTCAAATGGGATAATGGCAGTCACAATTAGATAAGCCTGGTTTGATAATAATTGCTATCAGGTTGAGGAAGATAGTCAGTGGTTCTCACATATTGTCAATTTATGTTCTTTGCCTATTGGTACTGGACAACAAGGTTTGTTGGATACACTGAGTTTGGTAAAGTACTGTTGAGAAACAGTCTGTTTGTCAGCCCTGACTGCTATTGTGGGGAACCCATTGCTACGTTTAGGTGACACTTATATGGAACTTACAGTTGCTAACTCCCTTACAACTTTAAAACCTCCTAGTTCATCCTAAATAAAACCCTAGATTTCTCATCTAGTTGAAAACTATTTTAATCCTTCTCTCTAACCTAAGGCAGGTAAGGACACTCTATTTTGGCACACCCCTAGGTTCAGTCTGCCTTCTGTCCCTGGTTTTTTGCTTTCTCAAGCTTGATTAGAAGACAGAAGATTCGAAGACGATGTGGCAACATGGTGCTTTGCTTGTTAATCAGGTGTTTGGTTCTATCTGCTGCCCCTGCCTCCAGTAAATGTACCTGAAAGTTTAGGCATAAAAACTGCTAGGATTAAGATTTAATTTTGATTATTCAGAACAACAAAATGGTAGATTAAGATGTCCCGATCTTCAGCTACAGAGAAAACATCAATCTCAACCCTTAGTTGGGTAAGATGAAACAGGATTGGTGCTCAACTCAGTGGAAGCCAAGTCTCACAGGCATGGGTCTTTATGGGGTCCTGGCCTAATATGTTTCCTGCACAGATCTAATTTCACTGCCTTCTTTGTATAGCTCTATCTTGATTCTCAGAAGAACTTCGTCATGGCAAACCCTCTCTCATGGGCTGTAATATTGATCCTCATTTCAGAGGGCAAAGAAGGTTGTTACATTCTTCTTAGCATTCTCCCTGCATAAATGAAGGCAATGATTAAATAGCTCTGACAAGAAGATTAAACATATAATATGTTAAATCTTACATCTTCAAAATGAAAATAAAAATGGGATCTTGAGGAAGAGGTTATGAAAAGAATTTTAGCTATGACATGGTTTGTGGCTCTCCCAAATTTCAATGTCATATCTCTAACATTTAATCTCTCTGTTTTAGCAAGAAATTAAAGAAAAATTAATACTAATTAATCAAACCTACTTTAAATTTATTTCTTTGTTGGGGGAAGGGGTCTGAAGAAAATAAATGCCAGGAAACATGCTTATAGAAATTTACTCTCTCATTAAATATTCTAACTCTGACTTTAAGATGATTTAGGGAACTGAGTTCCTTCCATCTTATTGCTCTATCATTCACTTGGGTATATTCCTGGTTTCCATGGCTGCAAGCTCCTATGACCATGTATGGTTTTCAGATGGAGAGAGGAAGAAAGAGATGAATCCAGGGCAAATGATTTTATTTTAGCAAGCAATGCAGACGTGGAATTCATTACTCCCAATCGCTAGGCATAATAGTTAACTTAGTCATGTGTTGGATTCTTTCAGTTGATATTATATTTTTCAATAACTATAGAGGCTAGAGTTACGCATATCTGCTGTTGAATTAATCAAGCATCATCTCACTTCAAGCATTTATTAAGGTCTCACCATTTCTCTTTGTGGACCTTCTCTATTAGGAGCTTCTCTATAACGGCGTGAGTCCTGTTGGCTCACTCCTAGGTTTAGTCAAGGTGTAGCTGACACCTTATCGACTTTAGCTAAGACACAAGCCAGTCAATTACTAACCCGGAATCTTCTTTTAGCCATCCAAGGAGCTATTCTGTCCTTCTCAGTTGTTCCTGAAGAGTGGAGTCACTGTTGTCAGTGTCAGCATCTCCATCAAAGGACAGTGAGTTCACCTTTCTGCCCCGTTTTCTTCTTTCTTTATCCCTGCTCTTTAGGATGAACCCCTAAATGAACTAACTGTATACAAATCTTCCATCTTCAGAGTAATTGAAATGTGGGAGCCATTTGTTATATTGAAGCATAATTAATAAAAGCTGACGAGGGAAATTGGGGTTCGACCTGAATATCCAAGAAGCAAAACAATCACTGGCTCTTACCTCGACCTTAGTCTGAAATAGCCATTCTTCCTTCAAGAATCTCAGAATGATAATGTATTTGAGAGCTGTCTCCCCTCTCCCACTTCCCGTCTTATATTCCTCTCTAGGGCTGGGATTAAAGATTAAAGGCGTGTGACACTGGGATTAAAGGTGTGAGCCATTGTGGCTACTGGGTTTTAAGGTGTGTGTTATTGTGGTGACTGGAATTAAAGGTGTGTGTTACTATAACCTGGTCTATAAGACTGACCAGTGGGACTCTTTTATTCTCAGATCTTCAGACAGTCTTTATTTATTAAAATACAATTGAAATGCCACTACATTATATGAGCTTGTACAGACAAAATTTTAGTTTTTTTAAAATATAGAAATATATATTATTGGGAGCTAGGCAGACATATTTATCAATCGTTTACTCAGTAAGTGCAAGGAACTGAATTCAATCCAGAAGCCATGTTAAAGCCTGATCATGGTGGTACCTGCTTATAATCCCAGCTCATAAGTGCCAGAGATATGACAATAACTAAGCTTTGTTGGCCAGTCAGCCTGGCCCTTGTAAAGACTTTCAAATCATGGAAAGATACTTTCCCAAAACGAAATAAATAATAAAAACCACCATCATCCCTTCAATAAAACACCCACCATTATGAGTTGTAGTAGACGCTACAGCCTCACTCTGAACAAACAGATTTACATATTTAACTATTTCTCCCACGGTGGCGTATTTTCTTAAATTTACATAGCTTCATATTAAGGTAGTGCTTAACGATTTTTATAAGATACTTTTGAGTGGACTAAGTAGAATGTTACATGATTGCATTATAGGGGAATACTTGCTTAATTGGCTAGTGTGAAAAAATATCAGGTGGTCTTTCATGATAGCTTAGCTAGAGGAAGAGGACCTAGGACTAATTAACCAGGAATCGACATCCACATTTCAATACTCGCATGCTTTGAATTCAAAGACGCTTTGTCCTTTCACGGTTTTTGAAGTTGTATCCTTTGTTCTGATTACAGAAATTGTAATCAGAAATTTGAATATCTGTGATGAATATTTGAAGGGGAAAATTAAGAGGTTATTAAATGTGTATTGAGATGATCATGACTATGATAAGTTTGAGGTATGCAGGCTGTTGTACATAATTAGTGTCAGGTTTCATCCTTGGTGATTATTATTTTAGAGAAGCTAGTGGAAGCAAAACATGCTCATTGGAGAAGTGTGTTTTCTCTTTGCCTTTTTGTAATTAGAAATAATTGGCCCTTGACATGAAAGAGAAAACATAGAACCATGTCCCAAAGCACATGAGCCTCCTTTTTCCCCTCAACAATTTTTGTGGAGGGTCAAGTTGTATAGTACAATTTACTAAAAATGCTATTATTATTGTGTTGTAGCAATATTTCTTCTGAAGTTGAAATGATGGCTGGCTTTACAGAAACTCTGATAAAGCCCTCATAAATCTCTAGTGGGGGGTGAGGGAAAAAACTAGGTTCTGATTACTTGTGATTTCTGCAGTTTCTCAGAGAATTGCCTGGCACTTTTGTGTCTCTTTCTGTCACTATCTCCAGTGATTTAAATTTGTTGGATTTGAAAGACATTGGTAAGGATGCTTGAAGATTATTCAGAAAGTTTGTTTCTAATCTTCTTATAAGAAGTAAGTTCACAGTTGACCAGGATATAAACTTTCTCAGAACATCTTTTACCAAGTGATGCTATCCGTTGAGACACACACACACACACACATGTGCATGTGCACATACACACACACACAGTCTAATTTCCACAACCACACAAAGAAAGTTTCTCTTTCTAGTGTTGCTTGTTTATAAACTAGTTAACATTTTGAGGTTTTCTTTCATTCTTTTTTCTAGTGCAAAGAGTGATGTGGACAATCACCAATTTACATTCTTATCTTGCAGTTTGAGTATATTTGGGAATCCTTTGGGGGGGCCTCCTAAAGAAACCTGAAGCATGGATATACTGTTAACCAAATAATTCCTCAAGCTAAATGCATACAAATCATATTTTGAAAGAGGGGAGAATTTTCTATTATAACACCCCTTTACTGAGGTGTGATCTAATAATAAAGTCAGAATATTTTGCTTACTATAAACAGAAGTCTGTGTTCTTCACTGCAAATGCCCCTATGAAAAATTTCATAGTTTTGCATATTCTCAACATTCAGATCAACAGAATCACTGGTGCATAGCCTTTCCCCATCCTGTAATATTTTTAAGTTTTTCCAGTTATGGGACATACCACACTCCATTCTTATTGTTTTGGTCTGTCATAGTCCCTTTAACTACTCATCTATGATGGGAATTCAAATAGTCTCCAGATGCTATCTGTGACTTAGAGATTCTATTAAAAACTCATGCAGAATATTTTTACATGAAAACTTTCTTTTAGAAATCTATCTTCTTTGTAGATATCTAGGCATGGAATCTCTGGGTCTGTGGTAGTCTGAATGCAAATGGTCCCCATATGCTCATGCCAAGTCATACTCCAGGCTTTGCGGGAGTTGCTATGGCCTTATTGGAGGAAGTGTAACACTGTGGGGATGGGTTTTTAAGTCTCATATATGCTCAAGTCAAGCCTAGTTTCTCAGTTCAGTTCCTGTAGCCTTCTGGTTAAGATGTAAAATTCCCAGCTTCTTCTCCAGCACCATACCTGCCTGCACGCTGCCATGTCCCACCATGATGATAATGGACTGACCCTCTGAGACTATAAGCTAACGCCTGTTAAATGTTTTCCTTTATAAGAGTTTCCGTGGTCATGCTGTCCCTCCACAGCAATTGAAATCCTAATCAGAATCTGATGATAATTTCATATTTACTTTATTGAGAAGCTATTAGATTATATTCTGTATTAACTCTATCATTTAATATCCTTTCCAGTATAAGATCCCCTTCCATCAAAGCCCCTACCGTTGTCTTGGTTCAGGAATGCCACTCCCATGGTTACACAAAGAATTATTGGAAGCAGGTTTCCATTTTAATTCAAAAGAAATTTTGCCATGGCCAATAATAGTAGCATTGCTAGTAAAATGCAATCATAGTTCTTTTTAGGTCCTACCTCACATTTTTGAACTACTCTTGTGTTTCAGTTGTATTCACCTTTGCAATTATCCACCTCACCTTAGTTGTTCCAAATATCTATGCTGGATATATAGAATATACAAACATACATACGTATGTTACTCACTGCTGGTTTTGGTTGTTTATGAAAGCATGTTCACATATTCTGTTGAATGTGTAAAGCTGTAAGTATGAGATACTTGATACCTCTATGTAATCTTGGATCAAACCAGATGAATATTGGATAAATGCTTATTTTTTCCTGATTGGCTTGGACTATACTCAGTTACACTGTCCATGAATTCTCAGAAGATTCCCAATTGGTTCTTTTAATTTGTTTGTTGACCTTTACAGACTCCAAGCAGATGCAGATGGCAATGATTGATATCAAATGTATCTCAATAATATGCCCAATCCCTAATGTTGCACAGGCATAAAATCTTTAGAGTAACAAATCAACGCTGAAGAAACATTTCTCAGTGTTCATGATTTAGAGGACCAAATGTACTTTGTAAGACATAGGAAGGACATCCGCCTATTTCCATCGTTTTGTTCTACCAATTTGTTCACTTCATAATCCTCAGGGAGCTATATCATCTTAAAGTTCTATAAAATGTCCTGTGGTCACACTTTATTGATGATATGAAATAAATTGATTTGGTTAGCAAGAAATGAAACATACTGTGTGGATATTAGTATCAGCCGTTCCTTCCTGTTTTCACTTTGTCTTATTGGAGAAGTCTTAGTACTGTACATTTTGAGTGTGTCCCCAAATAAGAGATTTTTATACAAGTCCGGACTGTGCTGAACGCTGCTCAGAAATCCAGGGGGTATAACTCAATGGAACTGATGTTGCTAGATGTGGTCAGAGTATATAAAAAAAGCTGTGTGGTGAGTCACACCAGTCTCCAAAGGTTTGGGAACAAGACCATACTTTCTGCTGCAAGAGTGGCACTTGATATTTAAAAAGCACACTCTGCTAGACCCTAGAAGACTGACCTCCTCGGTATAGTGCATCAAATGAGTATGTGTTTAGAGTTGCTCATATCACATGGATAATTTCAAATCTGCTGTATCATCAGATTGAACAAATATATAATAGTTGTACTTTGTTGAGTACAATACCTCCTTCAAGAATTATTTAAAACAGTTACAAGTGAGCGTTGGAAGTTACATTACAGGTAGCATAGAGTCTATTTGTTGTATCCGTGCCTCTTCGATAATGGTCAGTGAGACTTATAAAAGATTCTTTATAATCAATTGATAGAAGTAGCAAATATCAGGTCTGATTGACATTTATTTGTACAGAAAGTTCCTGGTGTTGATTTGTGTTTAATATGTGAGTGACTTTCACAGATACTAGTTAAGATAAGTCCACTCAGGGAACTAGCTTTAAACAGATGACATAGATCTTTGTATCACACACAATTTCCACTAGAGAATATTGATTATAGAGAAATGTTTTCCAAAATCAGATAGGATATGATAATAGATGGCCCATTTCCTGAGTGTCAGTTTTCTTTTCTTGTCTGTCATTCCATTATGTCAGACATAGTTCAACGAATGGAATGATGGCCATGATGGAAGCCGTTATTTGTCCAAACCATACTATTGCTCAGATGCAACCTGTACTCCTTTGCCTCGCATCTCTTTGGAGTTGACCATTTAGTCACTGGAGAAGTCCATATTTTTCCTTCACTATAACTTATGCTTGTTTATTAATATAAATCTGAGGTGTCTCTTCAAAGATCGCCCAATGATGTAGAAATGTCTGATGATTGCTATGAAATTACATAACATTGGTTTAAACCTCTTGCATGCTAAAAGAGATGCAACAATGGATCATAAGATTCCATGACCCAATCATAGGGCACCCTGCAGAAGCAGCTGCTTCACTAAAATGATATAATGGTCTATTAAATGATAAATTAATATACCTGATCAGAACTAACTCCATGTGCTGGAAAGGCAGTCCTCCATTGTGTTACATCACTGACATTTGGTGGCCTCTCCATGCTCTAAGGAAGTGAGGTGGATTTTGATTTTTCTATCATCTTTTCCGGTGATGCACTTTATAAATTTATCTTTTGTATTCCTTTAATCTTAAACTCTTCTACACTAGCGATTCTGATAAGTGGTTGATGTCACACATTCACTGAACTTTCAGATGCAATTATATCTTAGGGTAGCAATTATCATTCTACTATGTCTGAATTTTTATTTAATTAAAAAAAAATTATATACCAACCCCAGTTCCCACCCTCTGGAGTGGGATCTGGAGTTCCCATCCACCCTACATCCCCTCTTCCTGCCCCTACCCATTCGTCAAAGTCTAGAATACCAAGTTGAGGCAGGATCAAATCCCTCCCCTCCTGCAGCTGAAGGCTGAGCAAGGCATCCTACAATAGGGAATGGGCTCCAAAAAGCCAGTTCATGTACCCAGGATAAGTCCTGGTCCCACTGCCAGTTCCCACCCCTCTCACCCAACATATCAAATCACATAACTATCATCCACATTCGGAGGGCCTAGTTTGGTTCCATGTAGGATCCCCAGTTGTCAGTTCAGAGTCCATGAGCTCCCACTAGCTCTGGTCAGCTGTCTCTGTGGTTTTCCCAATCATGATTTTGATCCCCCTTGCTCATATAATCGCTCTTCCCTCTCCACAATTCAGCTCCAGGAGTTCAGCCCAGTGCTTGGCTGTGGATGACTGTATCTGCTTCAATCAGTTACTCTATGTAGGTTTTTTGAAGACTATTAGGGTAGTTGCTAATCTGATTATAGGGAAAGGCCAATTTTAGCACCCTCTCCACTATTGCTAGGAGTCTTAGCTGGGATCATCTTTGTGGATTCCTGAAAATTTCCCTAGCACCAGGTTTCTCCCTAACCCTATAATGGCTCCCTCTCTCAAGATATCTCTTTCATTGCTCTTCCCCTCTGTCCATCCCCCAACTTTGTCTTCTTGATTCCTCATATTCTCATCCCCCATCCCTTCTCTTCTACCCCTCCCAGTTTACCCAGGAGATCTTAACTATTTCCCCTTCCTGGGGTCCTCCATATGTGTTCCTCTTAGAGTCCTCCTTATTACCTACCTTCTCTGGGATTGTGGATTGCAGACTGGTTTTCCTTTGCTTTACATCTAATATCCACTTATGACTGAGTACATACCCTATTTATCTTTCTGTGTCTGGGTTACCTCACTCAGGCTGTTTTTCTTTCTAGTGCCATCCATTTGACTTCAAATTTCATGATGTTATTGTTTTTTACTTCTGAGTAATACTCCATTGTTTAAATGTACCATATTTTCTCTATCCATTCTTTGGTTGATGGACATTTAGGTTGTTTCCAGGTTCTGGCTATTACAATTAATCCTGCTATGAACATAATTGATCAAATGTCCTTGTAGTCTGATTGTACATCCTTTAGGTATATGCTGAAGAGTAGTATTGCTGGGTCTGGAGGTAGATTGATTCCAAATTTTCTGAGAAAACCCCATACTTATTTCCAAAGCGGCTGTACAACACTGGTTCACTGAGTTTGCTTTTTAGAGCTAAAGACAACCTGACTACAAGACTATCTCAGATTGACTATTACACCTTGAGAATGAAATGATTTTCTTTAGTAACGATAAGATTCATTGCAGTCTTTTTGTGTGTTTCCGTGAACTAGTGATAATTGTATAATGATAATAGAATCACCAAGGTGAACACCAAAGCAGTTACAGTCTTTGCCTTCTTGCAAAATGATGGTTGTATTGTTGGCTAACAGTGAAGAAATGTGGGGAGTGAAAACTAGTGCTATGTTGAAGCAACAATGAATGAACCATTGAACATGATCAATTTTAAGATTTATTTTTTATCTTCCTATCTTTGGTAGACATTATGAACATACTAATTTAAAGACTTTGTGTTAAAACTGTGCTAAATGCTAAATGTAGAGCATAGGTAGATTCTGATAGTGCAAAGCAAGGGGCCAATAATGTTGACTGCATTTTAAATGCTTGGCTTACATGTTGTCTAATCAACTGTTTCCTCTTTTCATTGCCAAAGCAACTGGCTACATGTAGGGCCAGTGTACTAGTTCTTCATCTTTGTTATACTACCTTGCTTTTGCTTTCTACTTTAGGGCTCTTTTGCTGTTTGGAATTCATTCAGAAGTAAAGTCATTTAGTGCTGACTCATGAGCAAACTTTGAGTGCAATTGGATTCCCAGAACTCTAGCTTACTAGTCTCCCAGAAGACACCCAGTGAGATGGAATCACAGGGGGACACTAGACATACTTTGATTCACTGCCACACTTTGGGTTTTATGTTTTACAGTTCCTCTACTTCTGTTCCCTGGAATTATTTCAAGAAATACTATCCAAATCTTTGCTGTGTGAATTCATTTTCACAGACGATAGAAGGTCAGGTGCCGTTTACTTATTTTCAATCCTCTTCATTCATAAATCTTTGTTCACTGGCCAGAAGGTCTTCTTAAAACACAAAGCAGATCAGCTGACACCAATATTTATCACTTTGTATTGAGCAAAAATGATTTCATATCTATTTATGGCTCACATAACCCTCTCTGTTCACTGCTTAGAGAGTTTATGGAGAATGAGTGCACAAGACCTTTAAGCAACAAGAAAACCATCAGGGGGGTGGCCAGACCAGAGTCCAAATTGGGAAAACTATTTCAAGAAGAAGACAAGGAGCTATGTATGAAGATGAAGAGTGGTGATGTTTCTCTGTTTTTAAATGTTTTTCATGATGGAGATTGATTACATCAAAGAAACCCAAGCCGCTGCATCTAGTTTGCTTATACTGAGAACAAATTTACTACTCTTCGTATCTGATGACAGTCTATATTTAGGCAGCTTTTCTGTTGTCTAGAGAAAGATGGAGTTAGTTAATTTTAGCTCCTTCACACTGGACCTCATTAAACACCGTGTACTAGTGCTAGCAAGCAAATAGAAGACATACAGCCAAAAAAATATTTCTCTGGAAACTTCAAAAATATTAATGTATGTTCTTCATTATTTGATAGGTGCCATTGTAAGGTAAAAAAATGCAAACAAGGTATCTTGGTTTTAGTTATTCTGTGATGCTCTTTGTAGTTACATAAACTTGGACAATTTTCTCAGTCTTTCTAAATCTTATTCTACTGATTTGTAAAATGAAGATGAAAAAATCCCTTTGCATAGTTAAGGGTTAAATAAGAAATTTTGATTTATTTTTTTTGGCTTCTGAGAAGTTTATTTGTCTTTACAATATTATTAATTTTAAAATTCTATGAAATAACTAATAAAATTAATTTCTTTTTCCCTGAATTACCAAGTTGTTTTTCATTTAATGTAGCACATGGATCTTGAAATTTTTAAGGGGAAATCTTGAAAGAAATTGGAGAGTGTAATATCAAGTTCACATTTCAACCTGCCAAGGGTGGGGTTCAGTAGATAGAGAAGACAAACATTAGAGAAAAGTGGGAGGCAAATGTGAGGAACTCACATATTGTTAGTTCTCAAGGAAAAATAATCTTAAAAATTGTTCATAAGGACAGAATTTGAGAACACAATGAAGAGGAAAATGTGTTTTTATATGTGTATAATCTGTGCAGAGACTGGAACCTGCTTCTTTTTTATGTTTTTACCTGGCAATAGCAAGGATTGAGAAAGTTCAAAGCCACGGAGTGAGGGCATTGTTTAGCTTTCTGGAGAATGTTGTCAAGTTTTTCCTCCTCCCTATTCTCCATTGATTTCATTGGCTTTTAACTAGGAGAGGAATTTCTAATGCTGCAGAGTTTCCCATAGAAATTAGGGTGAGAGAGCAGGAAGTAGGGTCCTTAGATCTTGAAGCAGAGCCCAAATATTCATGCAGAGAGAACAGCTCAAGAGAGCAGAGGAAAGGGGGCAAATCAGGAATTCTAACTTTTGATTGAAGTTATCTTCCTTCATAGGAGGAGCATTTTCTGACCTGCCATCTTTCATGAGGCATGGAACTGGCTGAGAATGGATGAAAATATTGGGAACTGCAGCACAAGCAGCCAGACCAAGACACAATGCTAGCGTTAACTAAAGTGTTATATTGTCACTAGCCAGACAAGTGAGTCAGGAAATGAAGGGATAAATGACAAGAAATTTTTTTTTCCTGGAGAAGAGAATTGTTGAATCAGCTGAATTTGTCATGGAAAGTGTATATGTCTCTGAGGTAAGTTACCGCTCTGAGAGTCATGCATTGACAGTATGATTGATGAGTCTATACTCTTGTTTGGAACTAGTTAGTAAATGTGGCGAGAGGGTCTGGATTTTTTTTCTTTTTTTAAGCTTAGAGCTGTCAAATAGTGTGGAGGTTTAGGGCAATGAAATCAGAAACAGGCATTCTTCAGCTTGAATTTGCAAGCATAGATCATATGTGATCAGCCTCTCTTATTTACCTGATTAAATCAGAAATGGAGAATTCACAGAGGTAAGGATGATGCTAGTTTTCTGCAAATGAGAAGCCTTCTGAATATGCAACATCATCAGTAGATAGAAGATAGAAGTATCATTGGACAAAGGCAACAATTTGTTTTCATGAGAGTCTTTTAAAAGATGAGTGACAGGCAAACCATGACTGTCGAGTCAGTGATTGTGAATATGATCTTAATGGTTTGGACAAGAAATTAGGCTAAAAACAGGCACAGGCTTTTAAATGCTGAGAGATGAGCCTGATGGGCCCATTTCATATTCAGTAGCTGAACAATGATAAACTAAAGAGGACTCTTCAGTGAGAGTGAAACAATGTCTTATAATGATGTCTACAGATTTCTTGAAAGGTATTCATTTTAATTTAAGGTTATCTCTGAACTGAACTCTTGGTCCAGCATTTCTATATTTATAAGGAACTGATTAAAATATTCATAGAATACATTTCAAATAATTTTTGGGCTTGGCATGCCAAAAATTACACTTAAAAAGGGACTCAAATTTATAATTTAGGACCAGGAGGAACATTTTTAGCTCATTTAAGCTTCTCTGTTTAAAGATGTAGAAATGAGGTATCCTGAGATTGTGTAAACCCATATGGTTATTCAAATACCTGTTGTTTATCTAACCTTGGAACTTGTTTTTAACATTTAATAAACTAATAATCCAATTTAAAAATTGCTAAGGAAAAACTCATAAAGAAACAGTAAGTACTACTTTGTATCTTGTATTTTCACTGAAATTCTGTGGTTAAATAGACACTTCTTGACTTATTATTGGGTTAGTCCCAGTAAAATCATTGAAGGTGGAAATCTACAAATTTGAAAATGCATTTAACATGTTTAAAATCACCAAACATCCTTGAAAATGCTGTGGTGAAAATGTGATATACCCCTGATTCTTTAAGTATCGAAAAATTGCTTTCCAATGTAGTAGTGTGAGAAACAGTATAGAACAATTAATATATGGGACCTTGTAGGAGATGTTTAAGTTAACTGATAGTGTAACTTCAAAAGGGATTGGGGGACTTCCAGTTTCTATGACTGTTGCAAGATATGATCTCTAGTTTGATATCAGGTGAGCACACAAGTAATATCAAGAAGAGCCTAGTACCATATTTCTGAACCTCTTGAACTGTGAGCTAAATAAATCCCTTTGCTTCTTAAAGTTAGCCTGCCGCAGATACTTCAATTCAGTAATAGAAAAAAAATTAACAGAGAAAACCAGGACACTATAGTGTGTACCATTTATTTATACTCATGGTAATGTTACTGCCTGGGAACTGTGGCTTGATGTTACTTCCCAGCACTGCAGGAAAGTATACTAGTACATAATGCTTGCTCAGGAAAAGTTAAATATAGTTTCTACTGAATCTGTATGCATTTTGCATGACTTTTTAAGCCAAAAATATTTTAAGTTGAACTATCATAATTTGGAGACTGTCTGTATTAAAGATGCTAGTACTGAGACAAATGAGACTATGTCAAATCTCACTTGGATTCCTGCAACAACCATGGACTAGATTTCATGCTTTGACTTTTGCACTATATGTCTGCAACAGACCTAAAGACTTATAACATGTAAATCAGAGCATATGACTTCCTGATGTGGGAGTTGTTGTATGCTGTGAATATCTTTTATTGCCATTGGTTAATAATGAAGCTGCTTTTGACCAATGGCTTAACAGAGTTAAGCCAGGCTGAAAGAGATATATAGACAGAGTAGGTAGAGTCAGAGAGAAGCCATGTAGCCCCCCTAGAGACAGATGCCTCTACTGGAGCACACCGAAACTTTGCTGGTAGGCTACAACCTCGTGGTGATGCACAGATTAATGGAGATGGGTTAGTTTAGGATATAAGATCTAGCTAGAATATGCTTAAGCTATTGGTCAAACAGTATTGTAAATAATATGGTATGGTTTCTGCGTAATTATTTTGGTCTGGACAGCCTGGAATGAACAAGCAGCTTCTCCACAACAACTTTCTAATGCTTACACTTCTTAAAATGGCACACAAGCCAATAAATCTGAATAAAACTGAATTTCATCTCTTCCTAAATTCATAGGTTATTGTTCTAGATCCTAATGTCTTAGAATATTACTGTATCTGAAGATGAGAATCTTCAAAAGGAAGTTAAGACAAAATGAGATGATTCAGGTGAGACCTAACTAAACATGACTTCTATGAAGAAGAAATTAAAACATAGACCTTCATGACAGGAAAATGTGCAGTCAAGGAAATGTCAGCATCCTATCAATTAAGAAGACCTCAGAAGATGCAAATTTTCCTTTTAATCTTAGATATATAGCTTCTAGGACCAAAGATAGATAATAAATAAATGATAGATGACCAATATGAAGATGGTAGATAGATAGATGACAGATAGATGGACAGATAGATAAATGGAAGTATGGATGGATTTCATTTGTTCAAGTCATTTGATTTTTGTTACGTTTTTATGGCAAATTTTGTTAATAGCAAATTAATACATATGCCTACACTTTAACTTTTCCTTATAATCCCTTCTTCCTTAACCATTGCTTTCCTTTTACACTGTATCTTTTGTTCACTTGCTTCATTTAGCAGAGTAAGCATAAACATATTGAACATAGTGGAAATAGGCAAATGGTTACTGGTTGCATTCTCTGAATAGTGTCATGTAATTCATGATCTTTGATTGGCTGACTCCTTGTATTTTTTAATGGCACCTCAGTATGAATGTCCTTTCTATCTAGAGGCCATCTCTGATTTCCATGTTTAATGTGGTCCTCAAGTTAACTTTAATGACTCTAATACTAGCTTATTCACTCTGCCATCTTTTCAGTTGGGAACTTTGTGGCTGATGAATTTATTGATTTGTGTGTGCTATATTTCTTTCTGTTGACTGTCATGAACGAGAATATTAACTCCAAGAATGTGAAGCCTTGACTGACCTCTAGCCTTGTTTCTATTTCTATTATTTCTAGAATGAGGAATCACAGAAACAGTGGCAGTTGTATTGAAGGCAGAGGTACTGAGAACACAGAGTGTGGGTGAAATGATTTGGGGGTAAATGTCATGTTTGGAAAATTTGAAACAAGTTTCAATAACACAAAATTATTATTTTTGTGGGCACACAATTATAAAGAAAGAGGAAAGATTAAAAACATTACTGTAGAAGAGGGATTATGGTAAAGATTGTAGAGACAACTCCAAGGGAAGCTCGGTGACAAGGCACATCCTAAAAGGGACACATGGATCACCGAGGAAAGGGGAATTAGATGAGATCTCCTGGGTAAAGTAGGGACAATGGGGAGTAGTAAAGGGGAGAGGATGGGAGATGAGAATATGAGGGAGTAGAATGGTTGAGGGAGGAGAGGGAAAGAGAGGGAGAGCAATGAAAGAGATATCTTGATAAAGAAAGCCACTATAGGCTTAGGGAGAAAGCTGGTGCTAGAGACACTCCCAAGAAGCCTCAAGGATCAGCCCAATTAAGACTCCTAGAAGTAGTGGAAAGGGTGCCCAAACTGGTCTTCCCCTGTAATCAGATTGGTAAATACCCCAACTATCATCACAGAGCCTTCATACAGCAATTGACAGAACCAGATGCAGAAACCCACAACCAAAGACCAGGCCAAGGTCTGGGATTACAATAGAAGAGAGGGAGGACTGAATGTATGAGCAAGGGAGGCCAAGATCATGATAGAGGGAAATCTATAGAAACAGTTGAACCAAGCTTGTGGAAACTCATGAACTCCAGACTGAGAGCTATGGGTGCTCTTTGGGACAGTGGTGAAGCTTGGCCTGTTTGAGGGGATGCTGGCAGTAGTACCAGGATCTATCCCTGGGGCATGAGCTAGTTTGTAGGAACCCATTCCCTATGGTGGGATATCATGCTCAGCCTTAAAGCGGGGAAGGGGGGATTGGTCCTGCCCAACTTAATGTGCCAGACTTTGTTGACTCCTCATGGGGGCCCTTACCTATTGGGATGAGTGGATGGGGGTGGGCTGGGAGGGAGAGAGGTGGGAAGAAGAGTGGGGGAAAGAACTGTGAATGGAATATAAAATGAATTTAAAAAATAATGTAAAATAAAAAAGAAACAAAAAGAATAAAAGGTTTCTAGAAATAAGACAGACCATTGAAGAAGACTGAGGAATAATGTATGTCTATGAATACTGAGTTTTTTTCAACTTTTAAGAATATATTTTTAGTTGAAATAACATTACATCACTTTATCCTCCCTTTTTCTTTCTTCCACAACCTTCCAGGTTACTTCCCTCACCCTTCAATATTTCAAGTTGATAGAATCTTTATCTATAATTATTACTATTATGCAGATATGCACAAATATTTAAATATAACTTATTAAGTTTAATGTTGTGGGATAATGCTCTTGTATACTGTAATTATTTGTCACTCATATTAGTTTAATAATATGTTGATTGGCCAGTAGCCAGGCACAAAGTATAGGTAGGGCAACCAGACTAGGAGAATTTGGGGAAGAGGAAAGACAGAGATGCAGTCACCAGCCAGATGCAAAGGAAGCAAGATGAGAATGTTTTACTGATAAAAGTACCAAGCCATTGAATAAACATAGATGAGAATTCTGAGTGAATTTAAGTTGTAAGAGTTAGCTAGTAATAAGCTTGAGCAATAGCCAAACCGTTTATAATTAACATAAGCCTCTGTATGTTTATTTGGGACTGAATGACTATGGTATTAGACAGGACAGAAACTTCCATCTACAAATAGCACCCAATATGGAACAAGTATTTCCCCATAAAGTCCAAGAAAGCGTTAATAAAAAGGATTCTAGACAGAGAAGAACAGAGTCAATCACAGCTTCTTGGTAACCATCTTTTCTCCAGGAGTCTTTGTTTGCTTGAGGTGAGTAGAAGCATGGCTCCTTTAGGAGTGGCTTCCTGATTCAGCCTTAGTAGCAAAACCCTCACAGGTCTTTTAGGAGGCTCTGTCACCAAACACTTAAATGGTATTTATGAGCAGCTAGCATCAGGCTTCTTGGTGGTGCTTGGACCTAAAAATTTCACAGAGTTGCAGCAATAAATGTGGCTCCTGCCAGTACCTCCACCATGAAGCTAGACTCTCAAAAAGTTAAGGAATGGGGTGGAGTCAGCTGTCACTGCTGCAGCATTAATCCTTCTCATATCATTTAGTAGATTAAAGATTCGAGTGTTCAGAAAAAGACAAAGATATATAGTAAAAACAGATTCAGATTAAAAAACCCTTCTAAGCAGTTTCCAGTGTATTAAAAAAATATACGTAGGCTTGGGAGAGAAAAGGAAAAGGACAGAGAAATGGTATGGGAGGACCTTCTGTCTGTGTGTTGCTTTTATTGGTTAATGAATAAAGAAACTGCTTTGGCCTATAGCAAGGCAGAACTTTGCTAGACCTTAACTAAATTGAATGCTGGGAGAAAGAAGAAAATGTCAGAAAGAAACCACGTAGCCCCACCAGAGACAGTGCTGGAACTTTACCTGGTAAACCACAGCCTTGTGGCAATACACAGGTTAATGGAGATGGGTAATTAAAGATATGAGTTAGCCAGAAATACACTTAAGCTATTGTCTAAATAATATTGCAAACAATATGGTCTCTATGTGATTATTTTGGGACTGAGCAGCTAGGAACAAAGAAATGGCCTCCTATAACAGAGAAAGTTCTTAGAAAAAAAGAAATAGAGTAGCTGGGTGTGATGGTACCATGCCTTTAATCCCAGTACTTAGAAGGCAGAGACAAGAGGATCTCTGTGAGTTTGAGACCAATCTCATATACAGAGAAATATCTAAAACAGTCAAAGATACACAGAGAATCCCTATCTCATGAAACCAAAAATAAAAAATAAAAATAAAAGAAACAGAATAAGAAAAACAAGCCACACAAAGATGGTCAATACACAGACAGTCTGGATACTGTATGCCATTGTGCTGTCTTTGAATTGCTTAACTTCTGAAGAAGGAGCAACATCTGCTAAAAAACATTTGATTATAAACACTGCCGGATTAATTCAACATATGTATTTTGGAAACACCTTGATTTTAAAATTTAAGTCAACAGATACGTTACTTTGGAGAAGAGATTTTACTTTTGTTTCCACAAGCAATGAGAGGCTGTAGACTCATAATGGGTTAAGAAAAACAATGTTTGATCAAGGAAGACCCCTTTTAAAATCTCCAATGGGAATGGATGACCCAGATGATGTAATGCTTCAGAGATCTCTATTGAAGTTTTCTCTGAGTTCTACATCCAATCAGCAGGAAATAGCCTAGAAAACTATGCCCACATTCCCAAATTATTTATTATGGATGTTTGTCTTTGTTTAGAATGTTGGTTACAAGTTGTTATGGATAATGGTTAGGAAGAAAAATCTCAATAAAGGAGATTAGATTTAGGGTTCTTGTTCAAAAAGAAAAAAAGGAGAAATGCTGTGAGATAATGCTCTTGTATACAGTAAAGATTTGTCACTTACACTGGTTTAATAAAATGCTGATTGGCCAGTAGTCAGGCAGGAAGTCTTGGCAGGGTGATCAGACTAGGAGAATTCTGGAAAGAGGAAAGGCACAGAGTCAGTCACCAACCAGACACAGAGGAATCAAGATGAGAATGCCTTACTGAGAAAAGGTACCAAGTCACGTGGTTAATCATAGATAAGAATTATGGGTGATTTAAGTCATAAGAAATAGCTAATAATAAGCTTGAATATTAGATCAAACAATTTATAATTAATATAAACCTTTGTGTGTTTATTTGAGACTGAATGGCTGTGGGATTGGGTGGGAGAGAAACTTCTGTCTATAATTTGTTTTGTTGTTTACAGGTGATTAGAAGTGGAAAATGGAAGACAGTGAGGGAACTCCAACTGGAGAAAAGGAAGGGAGGTCAATACAAGTGGAGAAGGAGAGATGAGATACAAATGACACCAATATTGTTTAATAACACCTCAAGGAATCATATTATTTTATGTTTACCTAAAATTATGCATAATAAGTATGTATACACACATATGTATACACATATTTAACACACACTCTCACTTACACATATTTCTTAAATGATTTCAAGCCACTTGGGATGTCAATGCTCCTCACCAAGAGTCACAGATTAAAAAAAGAAAGAAAATAACAAAACAATCAATACCAGGCAGAAGAAACCTCCTTTGGAATATTTGATCAATGTAGTTGAAGTAACCTGCCCCTTAGAGTTGAGGGTGGGCTCCTATTTGTCACAAGCCCACAAGCCTATTCAGTAAATGTCCAGCTGACAGATTATTAGACAGACCCACAAGTATACAACTTATGGGTAACCCATTTTGCAAAGCTTTGGGTACACTTGTCTTTTGGATAAGTCACTGTCAACTCTGTACAAACCTAGTGAAGCCATGACCCGTTTCCCCTTCAAAAATGGGATTCACCTCAAAATATCTTAACAGTGTTTGGATAATAAAGGACCTTCCCTCATTCCCCCACACCATGGGGCCTCAGTGTGATAACATTCATTCTTTGTTCTAATAGTCAAATCTATATAAGGTCAATCTCCCACAATTACCTTTGCTAATAGACCACTTTGGCATTTCAAAGAGATAGGAAGACAGCATGCCCACCCTTACAGACAAAGAGGTTTGGGTGACCCCAAAGCTAATTATCACAATAGAGATTGGGGTAAGGGTAGTGGGTGAGTCCAGGGTTCAGGGGAGGCTAATGATCTTATCTAGTGGTTTGGAATGTCAGGTATTTCCCTTGAATGTTGACCCTTCTTGGGTATATGTGCTTTTCCTGAAGTGCCACTTTGTCAGGTTCTACCTGGATTTTGTTATTGTTGTTTTTTTTTTTTTTTTTGTTTTTTGATAATGAAATGCATGTTGATAGCATTGTTTTTGCCTATGGAATTCTTTTAACTATGTTTGTAAAAACTAAAAACCAAATGGAGATCATCCCTTTTCACTCTGCTTCTTTGCCCAAAGGGGGGTGGGATTGCAGAAGCAATATGCTTGAGTTGATTTATTTCATTTACCCTCAGATCTTAGGAGTCAGGTTTTGCTTGCTATAGACATCTTGCTCTGAGCCCTGAGGGGTTGCTAAGGCTGGTTTTCAAGCCCTCCCCCAATACCTATTGTTGTAGACACCACCTACATAGGATATAATACTCTGGCTGACTTGAGATAGTCTGACCTGTAAGACTCCTCCCTGCCTTCTTAACTTCCATGCTGCTAGAAAATTCCATGCAAGCTGCCATAGGAAGGAAGTAATTAAACAGTCCCACCCAGCTGTAACACTTATGAACCACAACGCTGGCAATAAGTTCCAATAAGTGGTACCCACAACAACAAAAGTATTTTGAGTGTTTAAAACAATGACAATGTATAGGATAAGTGTTAGATGGGGAGAGCCTAGACTTGGCAAAACTTTGGAAAGTCAGTTATAATTACTTAGGTATTAGAAGGAGGGAATTATCTTTTCTGGTACTGATAAGAATGATCAGTGGAGGATAGATCGATGAATGTGTAGAGAGGCAGAAATGATAAGACTTAGAAATTGACAAATGAGACTTTGGTGGTAAAATGGATGAGACATCTAATATAACCTTTTGCTATCTATCTTCTGAATTATTATAGCAACAGTGGCGTCAATATTGAGAGGAAAATCAGAAGGACCTTATCAGGGGAATATATCGAGTGTTAAATCCTGCTGGAACATCCAGTTATAGGTATTCAATATTGAGTTTGAAATATACATTGGACTTCAGAGGAAGGTTAGTCTGAGTAAAAATAGATTTTCATGTCAGATGTATAAAAAGGGCTTTGAAAGTTAGGGAAGGAGAATGTAGATGAAATTTCCAGGGACAATATACAGCAAGGAGCAGAGGAGAAGGGCTCCTTAACTTAGGGCACTGGAGGAAGAATGGAAACTTGAAAAGGGACTATAGAAGTTTAAGGAAAGATGGATGGAGAGAACTCACATTCTGCATAGTAACAAACATACCACATAATTTAAGAAGAGATAAATTCACCAAGAGCAGTGAGCGTTATTGAGATAACTGCATGTCTCATGGTTACTTTGTTTATTCATAGCTGATGCCGTCTTTGTTTATTGTGATCAGCAGTAGTAGTAGCAGCCTTTATCAGTTTCCATTTCCCAAAATAGAAGCAATAACAGTTCCCATTCCAGAAGTTTTCATATCAAGAGGGAGTTTACAATTACCCCTTTCGAATCTAGAGTGCTCCTCATACTATTCTGTATGCTTGCTCCAAAGGAACTTTAAAGAAATCCGTTCATTCGCTTTTCACATCTCATAGATGAGCCTCAATTTATGTTGGAATTATCATTTTATAAATATCACGTAATTTGTAAACATTATAAGCTGTAACAGGGTACTTAATATAGTTATCTAAGTAAACGTAGCTTAATACCACATATACTGTAAAATATGTGCAGCTCACTCTTGGGATTGATCATATGACTCATGAGAAATTGTAGCTCATGGTGAACGCAAGCATCACAAGAGACTGTTGGGAAAAG
This sequence comes from Neodon shergylaensis, assembly GCA_025134845.1. Taxonomy (NCBI): domain Eukaryota; kingdom Metazoa; phylum Chordata; class Mammalia; order Rodentia; family Cricetidae; genus Neodon; species Neodon shergylaensis. The sequence goes on from JABTXL010004371.1 coordinate 1,499,860, forward strand.
ATTGTTATTCAAATTCAAAATGCAATTCCTACTAAATTTGTATCACTTTCATACCATCCTAAAATCCAGGCCAACCAAAGAGTAGATCATGCCATCATAAACTTGTGACTATATTTTAAATATTAGCTTCCAAGTCTATAGTTTCCTCTTTCTAAGGGCTAGACATGAATCCATAAAAACCGAAGAGAAGGACAAACCGAAAGATAATTATTATGCTGGCTCCTCATAATAGATCATTGTTTTACCAAACAAGTTTATTTTCTTTACCTAAAACATTGAGGCAATGATATTTGCTTCTATAGGTTTTATGGGAATTAAGTATGATAACATGCATTATTGTCGCTTATAAAAAGTCTCACAGATACAATTTCTCAACAACTACTAGCTGATATTTTTATTGATATTTTTATTGTTGTTGACCCTTAAACCACAAAAACAAACTTTTGTAGAAATCCACTTTTTAAAAAAAATATGTGGCCGGACCACAGAGATCTGAGCATCGATCTGTATTTCTCTCTGTCTCTGTTGCTGGTGTTACTCTTGTTATTTCTCATCACTGTCTACAGTAATTTAAAGCTCTGCACTCAACTCCCATCTTCTCAGCATTCTTTATTGCTTCATTTGAAAATAACAATTGCAATAATTGAACAATGGCTACTCCTCTATTCCTATGGGGGATACTTGTAATTATGCAAAACAGAAGGTAAAAATTAAAATTTGTAGGCTATTTTATTATACTAGACCAAATATTCATCAAAAGAGCTCTAAACTTTGCAAAATGTAGCAATGAACACAGTGCTGGCAAGGAGACAGTCATTATAATGCAGGAAAATGCCCATGTTTCCCTAAATCCCCTGGGAACCAGCACTGGGTTAGACTTGTGGGAATCAATAGATCATGTTCTCCATCTTACAAGAACAGTGATACCAAACGACGCAGATTTATATACATCATAAATAGCAGTATTGGACTTTGGCTGATCCCTTCTACCCCCGCCCTTTCTCTTGTTTCCTCCTGGAGTTAAACTCCTTATGTCGGAATTTATGAGATAGTAAAAAGTTAGTGAAGGGGAATCAACTGAGGCCAACTGCTATGTGGGGAAAAAAAAATCAAGCTCTTGTGTTTAGACTTCTTATCCTCACATTGTTTAATAAATACTAGAGGGTTGATATTAGCAAGTGTTTACAGTGGCAATTCATTTTCATGGCTGTGGCTCATTGACCGAAGCAAAGAAATTAATAGCTTTATTTCATTTTATAGTATAAGCAGTATATTGTGTATATACCCGAGCTGCTTAGATGATGGATGTGTTCATGGCGTCTTATGGCTTCTGATAACAAGTGCATATATCACACAACAAGAAGGAAAACAGATCCGTCATATGCTGTGTTCATCTCACTCAATTTTCATTATGGGGTTTTTTATTCACACACACTGCACAAGATGTACATACTTGACTGCTTGCCTGCAATCTTCTATATTTCAAACTCCACATATTGCTGTTCTGAAAGTCTGCTGGGATGGGCTTTCTACTTCATCCCCTTTGAAATTGATCTGGTAGGAATAGCACAGTATTTCAAGTCCCCTCATTGCCAGCGAGGCGTTAGAGGCATACTAAAAAGCCTCTTTATGTTGATGATATCTTAGTTATACAGAGTTACTGAATAGCGGGAGTACACTCGGCATGCTTCGGAGCTCTGCTGACCACATGTGTTTTTCCTGAATGCAGATGGAATTCTCCTTAAGTTCGCGTGTATGGTGAACTTCCGGTATGCTACCATCCTATGTGCCTCATTTATAACTTTCAAAGATTCTCCCATTTTCACAAAATTTCTGTTAAGATGACAAAAGCATTTTTTTTTAAAAGTCAAGATGTATGGGCAGGGGTCCTAAGTCCATTTCCATAGGAGGGCAGTATAGTATCAAGAAGAAAACACAAGAACTTGGACGTAGTTTTCTGTGCTCTAACCTTGCAATTAAACCACTTCCAGCAGGAGAGAGAGCACGAGCAAGGAACTCAGGACCGCGAGAGGTACACCCACGCAATGAGACAATGGGGATGTTCTATTGGGAACTCACCAAGGTCAGCTGGCCTGGGTCTGAAAAAGCCTGGGATAAAACCGGTCTCGCTGAACATAGTGGACAATGAGGACTACTGAGACCTCAAGAACAATGGCAATGGGTTTTTGATCCTATTGCACCTATTGGCTTTGTGGGAGCCTAGGCAGTTTGGATGATCACCTTACTAGACCTGGATGGAGGTGGGTGGTCCTTGGACTTACCACAGGGAGGCAACCCTGACTGCTCTTTGGGCTTACGAGGGACGAGGGACGGGGGACTTGATTGGGGGAGGGGGAGGGAAAGGGGAGGCGGAGGTGGGGAAGAGACAGAAATCTTTAATAAAAAAAAAAACCCCACTTCCAGCAAGGAGAGTGTCGAACCACACTAATAGTCTATGGGTTAAGAACCTGTGAGTCAGAACAGTATACTGCGTATTCACTGCCATTGAGCCATTTGTCTTTCTTTGCACAGAATATTGCCCCCCCCAAGCATGTAAGACAGATAGCACTTTATAAAATCCCCTCTCCTTAAACTCCGCTTGCTAATATATTCCTGTTGCCACTCATCTCTTAGTAATTTCCTGATGGATAACTATTGCTTTTATAATTTAAAATAGTCTTGAAAAGTAGTTGCTACTTTCTGGCAAAACTCGTTATTACTGGTAATTGCCTGCATAATGAATTGCAAGTACTCGATGGTTCCAGCTGAGATCAAATGTGATCATTAACTCACCTATCAGCAAAACAAGGATTTCTGGGGCTGCTGTCTTAGAGCGAGCTCTCATCTTTCCCACTTTTAAAAAGGCTCCGCTTTCTTCTGTCAGGTTCATGGGTACAAGCTTTCACACATTTAATGCTTCTCTTGTCTACGGGACATTTGAGGGCTTTGAAAACCCATCTTTATTAATTTAGAGAGTGAGGAGCAGAGGGAATTGTTTGTGTATCTGGCTTAAAAAATAAACTAAAAAGGCAATTGAGTGGCATATGGAGCATTTTAGAGTGACGACATCTCATTCACACTGATGGTAGGATAATTTCATTTGCAGACACAGGATCTACTGATTGGATCTTCTGTTTTTTTTCCCCCAAACAACTTCCTCCACACTTGGAAAAATAAAGATTAGGAGTTCATATTTTTAATAACAGATAAATTTCCCCTTTGTTTATCCTGGTTTACTTTTTCCCCTTTACATAAAGAGATTTGTTGGGTTAGTAGTTAATGCTTCAGTTTGAGCGCTCAGGAGGCAGAGGCAGAAGGACCACTACAAGTTCAAGGCCACCGTGAGCTGCACAGTGACCTCCAGTCCCTAGTCTGATGTCTTATCTCAAAAACCCCAAATCTCCAAAAGAGTCAGGAAGGAGATTGGATTTAAAAAGTGAAGGGCTGAGATATGCCTTCTTGAGGAAGTGACTCTTATAGGATGGAGCTTTCGGGAAACATGGCACTGTGCAAAGTTGTTCAGAGAGAAGAGTGGAAAGGCAGAGGTTCTCTCCTTGACCAAACTGTAGTCAGGCTTTTCGGGACATTTTGCTCAACTATATAATGACTTGAGGCTTCTATGTGGATTTCTGCATTACCCATTTTTTTAGCAAGAATCCTCATGAGAAGTTTAGCCAGAATCCTCTACCCACAATATTTGATTGGCCTTTTTATTTGAGATGATATCTGATGTCTCTGGCCCCATGGAGTGAGAAAGGGTCTCCAGAGACCCTACTAACTGAAGATGTCTTGTGGGGAAGAGTGATTCAATTTTCGTCAAGGATGTGGCCCCTGATAGGTGGATCATATTCTAGTGGATTGCCCCACAATGGCTAGTTTATAAAAGCAAAATTTAGACTGGATGGGTTATAAAAACCCAGCAAAACAAAACAACAAAAACACAAATTTGGGAGGGGTTGGGAGTGGGTATGAGAGGGCTCAGGGAGAGAAGTGGAAATGGATATGATAAAAATGTATTGTGTGGCTGTATAAAATTCTCAAAGAATTAATGCAAATTCTTATTTAAAAAATAATTCTGCTAAGTTGGTGGAGTCAGACGACTCCTTTAATCCTGACGATTCTTCCTCGTAATTTTGGAACCCACATATTGATTTCTGTGTGTAAACTCCCACTCTTCAATATGCACCTTCACCAAAAAGCTCTGTTATAGACAGCCCTACAACTGTTCTATTAGGATGTCCTTTCTTGGGTGAAGTCTTCCTAACACTCATGAACAAATGAATGGCTATTTTTTATCCTTCTAACACTGTGGCACTAAAAGTCTGATGGGGGTATTATTTGACATCAGAATACCAGATTGCTCACTCATGATTTCAAGTGGCCACCTTGCAAGACTTTCCCTACTCTTGGCTGACTAATGAGAGTTCAACTGTCAGACTCTTAGACCGTTGCTCTGGACAAATATGTGCTGGTTATGACAGGGCTTGATTCTGAGTTTTATTACAGTCAGAGGCTTCTTTTGAAAGGATTTTTCAATGGCCTTTACTAGGATATTCTCCAAAGGCCTTTAAACAGAGGAATCTGAATTATCACTATGAATGTATATATAGTTCTTTGTTTGTCACGGGGATCTATTAAAACTGCTTCTGGTTGTATGATTTTATACTGAATTATCTGGAATACCTTATCTAGATCTTTTATCTGATACTCTTTCTAATTAAAAAGTTCTCCCCTTTTTTATAGCCTCCATTGATTTATGAAAGCAAGAGGCACACTTCAGTGTGAGTTTTAGGAGGTATCAGAACCAGTTTCAAACTACAATAACATCTCCATGCTGGTCATGTAGACCTGATCTACTTACCTGACGTTTTACAGAAAGCAGTTTCATTTCTGTGTCTCAGTCATAATCTTATAGTTTCTTTCCTTAATCCCTTTCAATAGTAGGAACCTTTCTAAGAATGTTATTATTTGAATGCCATATGATTGTCTTGGTGATGAAAACCATAAAATAACAGTACAATTTATCTATGTGAGAAAATTTGCTTTGCTCATCTATGTTTTGTATGCATAATTTGGCATGTAAATATATTGAATGAGTTCTTGACTATTAAGTATATGTAAATCAAATCTAGAGGTGATATCAAGTATAGAAATTCTCAGGTATTAATGACTAATTATACAACTTATCCTGGCAGTGGAAACATAAGAAAGATTTGATTTCTTAGTTCTTAGTTAAGAACTAAGAGTACATGTTGCTTTTGCAGAGGAATCAGGTTCAGTTCCTAGAACACACATGATGGCTCACAGCTGTCTGTAATTCCCATTCCAGAGGATCCAACACCCTCTTCTGGTTTCTGTTGACATCAGGTATGTATATGGTACATGGACATATACACAAAATTAACAGAATTTAAAATTAAGAAAGAAAAAACTTCGTTTCATAATTCAATGGATTTCCCCACATCTTGAGCATGGTTTTCCCCCTTTCCTATGATAATCATAACCCAGGTTCTAGTGACCCTTAGCTTTCTAGTCTTTCCATAAAATTTTTGTTTGGTTTTCTTGATATTATAGAAAATATCAATAAAAATGAAAGGGGTATAATTGGAAATAAAAGCCAGCAAAAACTGATTTCCATAAGGGAATATGTAAAACACATTGTTCTGAGTACGTATTTAAATATCAGTGTAAACTTTAGACTGGTTTTGTTTGAAAATACAAGGAATGGGAAATGTATTGTATATAGATCACTGGAATTCATAGGCTATATGTTATCGAAGAAGAAATATTTTTTCTCAAGTATTTGCTCTTTGTTAACAAAGTGTTTCCATAAAAGACACGGCAGTTTCATGACTGTAAGTATAAACTGGGGAATCTATATAAGAAGCTCTCATTGATTTATAGATGAGAAACAACATCCATAAATTATGTAGACATTTCCCTCCTTTGTTTATGATTGTTCTAAATAGAGTTATACAGATAAATTCTATATAAACCCACAGAGAAAGGAAACTACAGTCTAATTGAGTGATTACTCCCAGTGGCTGGTGCTAGGCAAGTTAATGAAATGTGCTCATTTGGTCGAGAATTCCTTCTGTCTCCTTGTTTGTGTGCTGCCTGTGGAATGCTTTCTTTTTGCCCTCCAGTTTCCTAGAGCTTGAACAGAAACAAAAGACTGCCTAGGAGAAGCCTAACCAGGAGATGCCAGTTCCGAATAAAGCTTTGAGTCTTTTGTCTGGCATCTGAGCTTTCTGAGCCTCCTGCTCCCAGCCTCTCAAGCATCAGTTGTGCTGTATCAGGGGTCACCAATAAAGCTACATTGCTGTTTCTGTCTTTGATAGTTGAGATAGTTTCTTCTAAAGGATTTTTGTCCTTGCATTATTCTTGAGTCCAAATAATAGGCCAAAGTCATGATAGTTTGTTTTTTCTTCTAATGCCTGTTACACTCCCCTCAAAAGCCTGTGAAAATTGCAAACCTTACTTAGTCATGTGAAAATATGACACACCTTAGTTACTTTGCTTTTACTGTATAAAATCAATCATTATTTAACAATAAATATGTATCTTCAGGCTGAAGATCTTTGATAAACGCTATATTTATACATTTATATTCTCAATGTTTCCACTGAAGTCTTTATTTGGATACCAGATAATTTCTTCAAAATTGCTGTGTAAAATTAGATTTATCATCTCCCCTCTATTCCAAAATTGACTTCATATGCAGCCATTCTCTGTGTCAGTTTATAGCAACTCTTTCCCCATCGGCACTGTCCTAAAGCTTGGAGCACCTTCTTGACCAGTCTTTCTCTCTAATACTACTTGGAATCATTAGATAATCATATCATCAGAAACTTCAAAACATATCTGGAGCCTGACCTTGTAATTCCTTGTAATACCACCAACAAACCTCTTGGAAAAAATTGTAGTAATTTTCATTTTATATTCTGTGAAAATTTCATACAATATATTTAGATCTTATCTTTTCCCACTCTCCTATCCAACTCCTCCAAGAAACCCTCCTCTTCCTCTCAACTTCATGTCTTTTGTTTCTTCTTTATATTTTAAAAACATACTCATTGCAGTTAGTGCTGCCCATATATGCGAGGGTTGTTGTCTATTCATCTGAGTATGAGAAACTGATGAAAAAAAGCTAACGTTCCCTCCCTCAGCAGCCAGAGCTTTCATAAATCATCTCAGTGAGGAGTGGAGTTTCATGGCCCCTTCCCTATCCACATTAGAATTCTGACTGACTTAGTCTTGTTCAGGAAACTTTAGTTTCCATGAATTCATGAGGGCGACAGTTTCGCCATGTGTGAAGAAACTAGTCTGTAGCAGTCCTACCTGAGCCCCAGCTCTTACAACATTTCTGGCCCCTTTCCACTGTATTCTGTGATTCTTGAAAGGAGGTGGAGGTGGTAAATGTGAATCAGATGTCAGCTAAAGTTGAGCCATATCCACTTACTCTGTGCACGTTGGCCTGTTGTTATATTAACCATTGGCTACATAATGACACTTCTCCGGTAAAGAATGAGACATATGTAGTATTTAGAAGGCAGTTCAACATTATATTTCTTTAACAAAATAATAGTACTAGTTTCTTCCCTAAGCCCTATGACCTCCCTAACCAGGTCATAGGTTCTTGGCCAGGTCTATAGTACCAGTCATGGATTACCTTTTTCATAATAGGTCTTGATTTCAATTAGAAAGCTGTTGGTTACCTCCATACATTTATGCCACTATTTCATAAATGGGTATATCTTACCAGGACAGTAGTTACTATAGCTTGCAGAATAAACAACTGGGTAAGACTGTTAATGACATTTCTTTCCCACCACATCTTCAAAACACCTTCTGGTGCTTTGAAAGCTAACCAGTATGGAAGAAGCTTTCTGGTCAGTACTAGTTTGGTATCAATATGTCCTGTGATCAAAATGTCTTTAGTAACAGGGTATTATACTACCAAATTCTGGCCAACTCAGTCTTTTTTGCCTGGATCATTTTAACAAATGAAAAATGACCAAATCAGATAATTAGCTTCAATTTTCTTTAATATATGACTATTTTGAGCTCAGATGTTAGAAAATGCTCTTTCGTGATGCTAAAGATGTACTTCAGTAGGTACGTTCCTTTCCTACTTACACAAAGCCCTGAGTTTGATTTTAAGTATGCGTAATCAGGCATGGTGATACTCTCTGATAATTCTAGGATGCAGGAAATAGAGTCATGAGAATCAGATCATTTAGACCATCTGTGACTGTACAGCTAGCTACTTTTAAGGCAAGCCTAGGGTATGTGAGACACTGTCTCAAAAACGTTTAACTCCTCACTGTATTCCTGGTATCAGCTGGTATCCTTACTACTCACTACAGGACTTGATATATTATGGATATTTACCTCCTTTTGCCGTGTTGTCTCATCTTCCTGAGCCTTTCTCCACATTCATACTTTCCAGCAAAATGTCCATGTTTCTGTTGTAGATTCCCTTGTCTTCAAGTTCTTCTCTCTAATTGGTTCTGTAGTCTCTAGTCATTGTTCACTCTCCTCTTCTACAATATCCAATATCCAATTAGTTAACTTGCTCCTTTTCAAATCTTTGTTTAAATCTCATCTTTCAGTGGGACTATCCTGACAGATGTTTATAATGGCGATCTGTCTCATATTTTAATCTTCTACTCCAAATCCCTCTTCTCCTGTTCACATTTCTTCTCAAAATATTAATCATGTCAAACTTACAGAATCTACTTCCTTATTATTTACTGTAGTTTTCTTATTTTATTTCTACTGAAAAGCTAGACAAACATAGATTTTTTTTTTGGTTAAGATATTCCAAGTGCCTAGTATAGCATTTGGCACATGACTGATTGAATAGCATTTTATATCTTATAAAGCTAGTTGTATTTTAAAAGGCTGCTTATTCAGCCCCAAGGATTAATCTTTAATAACAAAATTATATGTAGTGTGGGAAGGCTTCTGGGAGATATCTTGAAGCCTCACCATGCCTGACAATTTGCATTTCTGAAACTGTAGAGTTAAAATATGGGTCAGTGTAGATATTCGCAAAGCCATGAATGTCTTAGATGAATGTATATATTATGGTATAATACAAACACATATACAATGAGGAATTAGAACACAAGCTTATTATTAAAAAAATTCCACAAACTCATTCTAATGTCTGGTTAAAAACAGTAGTGGATCAGTCTTGGTTGCTTTCTAGTACATCTTAAACAAGTGATTGGGCTTTTATCTGCCTCTGTGAAAACCCTATAGTTTTCCTACACTACTGCAATCAGTTTATTATAACTGTGAGAAAAAAGCACACTGTTCCATGCATATATTATGTACAAAATAGTTTTGTCTAAATTCATGTGCTGAATTCTATAATGTGGGCATATAAGTCCTTGCATTAGATGGTGAAATATACTATATACAGTTTGGAATTATGTATATTTAGAAAGGAATACACAAATTAAGTAAGAAACATATATTATTACATTTTAAAAATATAGTCAGAATATTTAAAACTGCTCTCAGGGATTTTTAAAATTGTAATCCATTTTAATTAGAGGATAGTCTTGTGCTATAATAGGTATGTGTTGTAATTATTATTTCTTTGTAACTGAATTTTTGCATCATTTTGTTCACATGTCTATAGTTACTCCAACCCACAGTCCTGGTAATTACCTTTCTACTCTCTGCAGTTATCCAGTGTTGTCTTTCTGAGTTCGCTTATTTCAGTTATAGCGTGATGTGCAGATGTCAGGATTCTTTCTTTATGAAGATTGGATTTCAATCCATCAAGAATATATACATTTATTTTGTTGATTCATTGACTGCTGGACCTAGGACAATGTTTGATCTTGCCTTTTATAAATAATGTTTTTATTTAAGAATGGGAGCCGGGCGGTGGTGGTGCATGCCTTTAATCCCAGCACTCGGGAGGCAGAGGCAGGCGGATCTCTGGGAGTTCGAGGCCAGCCTGGTCTACAAGAGCTAGTTCCAGGACAGGCACCAAAGCTACAGAGAAACCCTGTCTCGAAAAAAAAAAATTATTTAAGAATGGGGAAGTGCCACCATCTGTTGTTCATCTGCAGATTTCACTTTTGGAGATACATATATAGTGATGGAATTTCTGTCTCTTAAAATTGTGATTAATCAAGTTTAAATATGATAGTACCTAAGCTTCCAAGAAAGAATATAATTTTTAACAGTGCCTGGGTCTATGAATGGAACTTAGAAAGTGTTTAGAATTTGGTGACTCAAATAGAACAAATGGGAGTCACACGAAGATGAACTTCTTTAGGCAGATATACCAGTGTATTGAAAAAAATGCCTATGTAGGGTGTTTTTCTACTGTAATTATTTGCCCTACAAAGAAAGAAGAAGATACAGCAGGGTGGGCTCCTCCTGCAGCTGTACTATAGCCATTATTTCTTCATAACACAAACATTTGCTGTTGAAAAGTTACAACAAAATGCATGGTGAAGGCAGAAAGAAAAACTTCAAGGAACCAAATGATATCCTTTTCAGTGTGAAGTAGCTCCAGTGAACTACGGCACTGCAACACCACAGGATAGCCAATTAACCTGCTCAATCAAAAGTTTCCATTGTGAAGAATATGTCTTCTTTTTTCCAATTTCATATTTCTTTTTATGCTGCTTTGGTTTTTCAGTTTTTCTATTTCCTCCCCCAAAAGAGTAAAAATAAATATGAAAAAAGTGAAGGAAGAAACCCAGGACAACATTTGAGGTTAAAAAAGAATTTGTAACATTTTTTTTATGAACAGTATGTTCACTGACAGTCAGTGTAGTTATTGTTGTTATTATTATTATTATTATTATTATTTGCTAAGTCATGAAGGGACAGTGATTTTTTACATTGTGGGGGATTTGGTAGCAAACAAATATAGGATGTTTCACTGAGAAATAGTGCTGTACAGATTTTGTTCACAGGCAAAATAAAAACATTTATTTATGTTAAAAAAACAAACCATAAGGGAAAGTTAATTATTATTATGAATGAAAATATTAAAGCAAAAATAAACCTTCCAATAAAAGTAAAACCTTGCACACCAGGACTGTAAAAAAAAAAGAATTTGTACAAAGGAAGTAAAAGATTCAGAGAGGCTCATGTGTCATTCTATCAAAGCATTGAACGCTCTATTTGGAATCCATCTTTTCATTAAAGCTTCCCTGGGCTTTAGTGAGTGGGCACTGGAAGATGGGAGGAGCCAAGGGAAAGGAGGATAAAATGCCAAATCCCTCTGCTGCTGTTTGCTGAGTGGCTGTTCGTGCTTGTAACTGAGAAGATGATGCTGGTGGCTTCTGAGTGGTTGGTTAGATTGACGTGGTTGTTATTTTGCTCACTTGCGATCACGTCATATACTTCGTTAAGTTCCATATAAATATTTTACACCTTTTACTTACAAAATATATTTTGCCTCAGTGCTTATATAAAGATAGATGTAAAAACAGCATAAACACACCTAAATGAATGAAATGAATGAAAGGCTAAATTTTATCCTGCGTTTTCCTTTAGTTAGCTCAAGAGAGCAACGAGAAGAAGAAACATGGACTTCATTTTTTGCGGCAACATAAAATTACCTAGTCACATTTGAGGGTGAAGATTTACTGTTCAGGAATGTATGTTCTTGAGTGCGTCAAGGCTTGCATGGTTCAAGTTTTAAAGGTCCATTGTTCAAGTTTACATTTCCCTTATTCAGTACTTCATGAATGTCACTGTATGGCATTAACTGTCAAACTCCTATGATAGCACAGTGCGGGAAGAAAAGATACTACAGTTCAGATGTATTTGATGCTACACTACATATCCTGGTCCTTTGCCCTCACACCCTTTCCCATTTCTCTCTCACCTCTACCAGCCCCTCCCTTTTCTTATTAACTAGTTTGGGTTTTATGTAGTGTGCCACGGAGTTTAATTAAGTCTGCCTGTGTGATCCTGAGTTTCCCAGTAACCATGAGAGCCTCGTGGACTCACTACTGGGTCTTGTGCTCCTCTAAGGTCGTCACTGATGAGTGGTAAAATGGGAGGGAAGCAGAGAACAGAGAGCTCCAGGCACAGTAAACTGAGTTGCTTAGCTAGAAAGCGAATGAACAAAGCAAAAGTTGAAATAAGTCGATTGGAGGTAATCCTGACACATGAGTGGGCTGAAGGCAAGACTGAGAATAAATCTCTCGAGTATTATCTTCTTAATGCACCTTTCTCTGGTGTACGCTAGGTGGCTTTATGGCTCATGGTGTCTTTGGAACAAGATCAGCTACTCAGGTAGCAGCCTCCAGTGGCAATGCCTGGGTCCTGCTGAAATGCCAGATGTTAGCCTGTTGTTTTTGGTATGAGTTCTATGAAATTGCAGGGATTGCTAGGGAAATGGAAATTTGATTAGTCTTTTTTTTTTCCCCTGCCTGGGGAGAATGTCACTTTAGCAGGAAAGAGAAATAATAAACTCCATTATATATTGCCATTTTCTTTTATATACTGTTATGCATGCATAAAATAATAATAAAAATTTCTCATTTCTATCAGAAGTTATTTTAACTGTGATTGCATAGGTGGCTCATTTGTATTTAGATGAATCAGAGTGGATGGACTGTCTGTTCTCGGTTATCTTATGACCTGATTGTTCATTATTCCCTGATTTGAGGATTTACTTTGGAGTTGATCGGCTTTGTTCATCTGATTGTGAAAGAACGCTCTGTTCTTAGGTGCCAAATACTTCCCAATATTGCAAAAAAAAAAAAAATTAAAGTGTCCCAATTATTCAACAACTCGTATAAATTTTGAAGAAAATTTTATTAAGAATAATATGGACATAAAAGCATTTTAACTTCACTATGATACGTTAATTACTCAAATATTTTCTCATCTCTAAGTAAAAATAATAACAGAGCCCAAATTAATCTTCTGAGGACTTTAATCAAGTAACAAAATATTTTATTCTCCGGCAGCATCTACTTTATAAAATGTACAACTATAAACTTTCTTTTCCATAGATGCAATTTTTTAAAGTCTCTTCCTTGTTCTCCTGTCAGATAATGCCTTTCTCACAGACTTGGGAGGCATGTCTTTGAAATGAAGAAAGATGGCTTCCCACTTTCCAGGTTATAGGATGGGATAGGATTCTAACTTCTAATCACAACAACAGGTGCCTACACACTGGCCAGCCCCTCTCACCTGTCCAACTCATTCTGGAACTTAACAGATCTCCTCCCACTGATTTTGGCAGAATTAAGTTCAGTTTTTTTTTTTTTTGCCTTATTGTTAAAATACTAACCACTAATGTATTAGTCCAGGGGAAAATTTCCCTTACTTGTTTCTTTGATGTTGTCATTCTTTGACATATGATGGGCTTGGAATCACACTAAAAGGAAGCCAAAGAGAGCTGCATCTATCTGCAGATTCACTATAAATAGTGAAGTGGGCCACTGTGTCATGTTTTCAGACTTAAGTTGAAAGTTAAGATGATAAACATATTCTCCCTTTGAGTTTGCAGACTGGACCTTTAGGAGAAATTTCACTGGGTTGAATCTAGGTCAAATAATCTTTTCAGAAGCTTAAAAAAATGAGAGTTACTGGAGTAGAATGATTAGGTCTGCAAACTGACAGCAAATATGTGATTTTGGATGCTGGAGATAATTGTTCCACTGTACATTCAAGGCACTGGCATATTTATTTCTAGAGGTAAATGGAAAATAAAGTTATACATGCACCGAATTTCTTTGTTAAGATATTGAGCTTTCTTTGGACTTCTTTTCTGCCTTCCAAGCAGTAAAGATAATTTGATAAGTTATTTCAGTGATTCTTGTGTATCACCTTAGCTTACAAAACAAAGTAGGCTGAAAGTGCAAATATAGCATTCTGTTTAATGCAAAGATGGGAAATAACACAGGCAATTATCTGACAAATGGCAGCTGTTTAAACGGCAGGATACTAAACTAGAATCTTAGCAGGGGTGTGATTATCTATAGGCCATTAAAAGTTTGTTTCTTTATTATTTCATTTTTATTGTCTTAGGTTTGAGAAAGGGAAAGATAAACTTGCCAACTGAAGAGTTTATTACTTTTACTACATGAGAGTCACTCCGTTTTTAAAGGCATTTTGTTACTTGATTAAAATTCTCAAAAGATTCATTTGAGCCGGGCGATGGTGGCGCACGCCTTTAATCCCAGCACTCGGGAGGCAGAGGCAGGCGGATCTCTGTGAGTTCGAGACCAGCCTGGTCTACAGAGCTAGTTCCAGGACAGGCTCCAAAGCCACAGAGAAACCCTATCTCGAAAAACCAAAAAAAAAAAAAAAAGATTCATTTGAATTCTCTTCTTATTTGTATTTAGAGACCAAATATTAGAATGAGTAACAAATAATAGTGAAATTAGAAGAAAAACATTTAGGACCACATTGTTGTTATTAAAATGAACTTCACAATTTATACAAGTTAATGAGTCATGGGAAATTTTAATAGTTGTTTAAAATTTGGATATATTAGTACCTAAGAACAGAGCATCTGTCATGCATATTATATTGCTTTTCTTGTTGCTATGACAGAGCACATGACATAAACAACTTAACGGAGAAAAGGGTTTACTTTGGATCATGTTCTGAGAGGGTGTCGTTGACTGGGAGGCATGAGGACAGAAAATAGGCAGGGGACATGTGAGGTGGTTGTTTATGATGTGTCCACAGTCAGGATGCAGGTAGGTTAGACCGAAGGAGGGATGAAAGTACAAACATTAGACCTTTCCTGAAGTGACCCATTTTCTAGCTATGTCCCATTTGCAACGTTCCACAACTCCTCACCCAGCCTGGCAGCAAGTATTCAAACACACAGTGTGTGGGGACAGTTTACACTCAACACAACACATAAGATCCCGTGCCTTCATCTGAAGTGGTTAGGAAGATGGGGCTAATTGCTATGGAATCAAATAGTAGATGAAGTTACTTTTATTACTTCTATTTACTCCTTTATTTCATTTTAAGTACCACCTCTCTATGTCTTTTCAGGTATTCAGTATCTCGCTAATTGTAATCCCATCTCCCCTGGAGAGAAAATGGCAATTATTTTCAGATTCATGAATATCAATTGATGCAATTGCCTCATTATTTTTTGACACAACACCTACACTAATAGATCAGGAAAAAAAAACAGGTACACTTAGCATCTAGACTTCATCAAGGTACAATTGCCGATTACCTCTTGTACATACGTGGGTTAGACAAAGAAATGTAAACCAGACTGCAAAGCCCCTAGGTTGATTTATAATCAGATGTCTGTGTCCATAGACTCTGTATAAATGAGCTATTGTCAACAGAAGAAAATATCTTTCATTCACACAAGGATTGCTATGCCCTTGCTCATTTAATATGCCTTAAATTAATATATATTTATACATTACTTTATATCATTATATTTGATAAATAAATATCAAATATATTTATTTATTTATATAACTAACTTTTAAAAATGTGATACTCAGTTGAGAAGGAGTGTAAGCTTACTGTGTACAGCAACAGTAGAATCCATTGAAAACGTGTCCATCTGGGACATTCTGCCTAGCCACACTACCTTTAACCAGGATGAAAGTAGGTGCTTACATTTGTGATTTCCAGTCTATGAGGGTGGGAACAGGCATAGCACAGAGCCTGCAAGGAGGACCTGAGACTTTACTTGAAAATACATTTCAGATAAATTGCCTGTCTGATGTAGTTGTCATATAGGCTAGGACAACTTTTGGTGGATTGAGAGAATTGTGGTTTAGTGAATAAGAGGATCATAGTCTCTTCTGGGTGCCAGACAATACTTGGCTGATAACTTTTAATCCTAAGTGTTGCAGTTTAAGAGGAACATGGGTCAACTGAGGAGACATAAATGGAGAGAGCAAGGAGGAAGATGCCATGCCAGAGAAGACCATTAGAAAGGACTACATTTGATGAAGTAAGTGTGTGTGTGTGTGTGTGTGTGTGTGTATGGCATTGCTCAGAGGAGTGATATGGAATGGTTTTGTTGAAAAAGTTGTATTTATAAGAAAGGCTGCCTGAAATTAATTCATTGAAGAAGCAGAATTAGAATCAGATGATCAGATGTTCATGCATGTTCCCTTCCTGGAACTATCTGTACATATCTACATTGTCTGCATTTCCAAGTGTAGTTGAGATTGCTTGATGCTATTCCCTGTGATTTGTGTGTGTGTGTGTGTGTGTGTGCTATATCCCTCTGCATTATTTGCAGGAAGTCAACGGCAACAGCTTGTTTTAAAGAATTAATATTCTATTAATAGTGGTGTTGACAGCATGTTTTATATTAAACTAGATTAAGTTTCAGGGATTTTGTTCATAGTTTTATGGTTGCAATTTCTGTTTGTCTTTGTTTAATGACTCTCTTTAACCCGTGTGAATGTAGTAACTGTAGTTGTTATTGTTAACATATCTTTAGTAAAAATAATTCCAGCTATATGAAGAAATTTCCAATAAATCAAGGAATTTAACAAGCCCCCGAAAGATCCATGTGATGATGCCTTGCTGTTTTCATCTTGACGTGTTTTTATCAGTAATGATTTTTCATGATTTTGTCTGGAATTGGGACAACTTCTCACATAGATAACAGCACTGAGATATAAAGAAAACCCCTATTCTGTTCAGAGTTTTGCCATGAATAAAATAATCCTTCACTGAAATAATGATAAAGTAAGTGTGATCTCATATAAGTGGAGTCATGAGGTATTACTTCTGCTGTAACTGGTTTATTACACTAAGCTTAACATCTTCCAGATTCATACTTTACACTTACAAGAGGCACTGGAAACACTTGAGCTCACAGAAATAGAGACTAGAGGGAGGGAGGCAAGATCTTGCTCACTGGGTATGATGCTTGTTCTTAACCTTCAGGACCTTTGAATTGAAAAAATGGTAGATTGGTGTACCAGGCTTTTTCTTTTGGGCCACCAGCCTGCTCCCAAATCATGACATGGAGACATTATGAGTTATGAATGCTCAGCTTATGCTTGTCCCACCAGCTCTTATAACTTAATGTGTTCTCTTTATCTACATTTTACCTTAGCATGTTTTACCTTCCCATTTGTATATTTTACTTCCACTGCTTCTCATGTCTGTCTTCTGGCCCTGGGCTTGTCCATTTCCTTCTCCCTCATTCTCTCCTTCTTTCTTCCTACTTATTCTCTCTGCCTGCCAGTCCTGCCTATCCCTCTACTTCCTAATATTGGCCGTTCAGCTTTTTATTAGCCCAATCATGCGCCTTAGGCAGGCAAGGTGAAGCAAATCTTTACACATAACTAAACAAATGTAACACATTTTTACATCATTAACAAAGGCCACAGAAGCAAAGGCGACACATCTTTGCCTAGTTAAAATATTATTTCACAACAGATTGGCAACACGCTTTTCTGTGTGTCTGTGAGGACATTTTCAAGACAGCTAAAGAAGTGGGCAAAGCCATGAATGTGGCTGCCAAGCAATAGGCTGGGGCCTGGGCAGACTAAATAAGGGGAAGAAGCGCTCTCTCTCTTTGCTTCTTGATGGCCATAAGGATACAAATTTGCTTACTCCATAGGTTCCTTTTTCTTTTAAATCCTTCTTCTTTTAGATAGGGTCTCATGTATTCCTGACTAGTTTGGAGTTTGCTATGTGTATCCAAAAATTACCTTGAACTTCTGATCTTCCCGTAATCTCATGTTCCTTAGTTCTGGGACTACAGGAATTCATCACCATGTCCTGTTCATGTTGATGTAGGAGGGTCTTCTATCTATCTGTTGTTTCATTGGTTAATAAATAAAGAAACTGCTTGGCCTGATAGGTCAGAACATAGGTGGGTGGAGTAGACAGAACAGAATGCTGGGAAGAAGGGAAGTGAGTCAGTTGCCATGATTCTCTGACCTGAGATGGACGTAGGCTAGAATCCTTCCCGGTAAGCCACCACAATTATTAGAAATGGGTTAAGCAAGATATGAGAGTTAGCCAAGAAGAGGCTAGATATAATGGGCCAGGCAGTATTTAAATGAATACAGTTTCCGTGTAATTATTTCTGGGCATAAGCTAGCCAGGCGTCAGGGAGCCGGGTGGCAGGAACGCAGTCTGCTGTTCCTTCTACATCATGTGGACCTGGGAACAGAGCCCAGGACTTCATGCACATCAAGGTAAAAAAAGTACTTGACTGGGCCACATGCTCACCCCTGCCTCACACACTTTAAGACTTGGTGTTCTGCCTCACCACAGGCCTCAGCAATGGAACTAGCTGATCACAGAATAAAATCGGTGAAAGTCTGAGACTTAATATTTCTTTAAGTTGTTTTCTATTTGTTGGAGAGCGACAAATAGCTGATTTGCACAATGGGTGTATAGTGTCAGTTCTGCGAGATGAAGCAAGGGTGATGATCTACTATACAGCACAGTGCCTACAGTTAGCGATACAGTACTGTGAACACATTTACCACAAAATCACCACAAGAACAAAATGAAAAACCCAATGACATATAGAAATATGGACACAAGAAAAGTTTTGGAAGCAATGGATGTGTTTAATGGCTAGGTCATGGGGATGATATCACATTTGGACAGGTTGTCTGTCTAACCTTTCCAAATTGCATACATTAAACATGTACCGCTTTCTTATATGTCAATCATATCCCAATAAAGCTGTTAAAATAAGTTTAAAACAACATTAATAAAAAAATTGAAGGACAATAAAATGTAAGGTTTTAAAAAATTGTACACACCATTTGAAAATAGTAGGAAAACATCTAATTCTACCTATCATTTCTTACACGTGTACTTCATGGTGCACCTTCTAGACTTGAGTGAGTAAAATTCACTCTGAAGCTGTCTTTGTATTTTAGCTTCAGTGTTTTTACATCCGAAAGATAGTAGCTGCCTCCCATTTAAAACCAAGACCCGTTTGCTCAATTTTCTTAGCTGTTAGCTTAGAGAAGCACAGGGCTGTCAGGTTCCAGCGTTCCCCATTAGAAAGTGCCTCACCATTGGGCATTCCAACATTCGCTTACATTCGCACACTCAGGAGGCTGAGGAATCAGGGCTGGGAATTGACTAGCTTATGTTCTGCAGTAAGACACCTCAAAGGAACGAATAAGTTTCTGCTGTGTTCCTGAGAAGGGAGCAGAGCAAGTGTATAGATCGTTCTGTGAGAATCCTCTTGTGGCTTTTATCAGCCAGCCCCCAGCTTACCTGCTGCTCTGTGCCCATGTTCTTTTGCTCCAGTGTGTTATTGCAAACTTGGAAATAAAGACACGGCTTCCTCATTAACCGCTCTGCTGGGTCTCTCTGCTATGGTCCTAAATGGTTTCCAGATCATTTACAAACATGCGCCCTAGCATATTATTGCATCCGTCTTTTTTTTTATTGCATCCGTCTTAAAGCATATTTAAGCATAGCATCATTTATAGTCGAAAAACAGAGATGTAAACCAATTTTGAATGAGGGACTTGCTGTTTTGCAGTGATATAGGTCTGCTGATGATGTACTTTAAAAGGTCAGTTTATTAAAAATTCCCCAGTGTTTTCATTTGTGAAGGGGCACACTGAGCGCTAATTTCTCTGGGAGTTCCACACCTGTGAAGTTTATAATCCAGTCAGAAAAGTAGGCGGTCATTTCAAAGATGCTGAAATAGTCACTACAGAGAATGGCTTTCTGCTCTGCAAATATACCTTGATTGGATTGACTGACGGGAATCTGGGCTCTCCATATTCTAGGCAGCATCTAGCGCATGATCAACGCAGGTCGGGTGTTCACAACCCGTGGATCACCCATGAGCAAGTCTCCCTGCTTCTTTCTGCTCTGGCAGTGTCATTTGCCTTCCAGAGGTGAGGTGTTCATCTCCAAACTTATCTGTGGCATCTGCATATATTTTATTAATTGAATATTGTCAGGGAACATGATAAAAACAATGATATTGAATGGTTATAACACTGCTTTTTATTATTTTCAATATGTTTATATAAATAGATCTGTATCATTAAGCATCATAAGCACACGGTGCCTAAAAGGAAGAATTCTATATACTCAAATTGAAGTTGGGATGGTATTACAAAACACAGTTCAAGTTAAACTGAATTCTGAGAAGAGAATGAGATAACTGTGTGTGTTCTTTGTCTGTTCTTTAATACCTGCCCACATATCAAACAGATAGTGGTACCCACCAAACACATTAGTGTCAGAGATCTGAAATTGCTGATCTAAGACTCTGAGACCATCCAGAAGGGAAGGGGACAATGTTGGAGTGTGTGAAGGGGACAAACCTACAGATCCAAAATAGCAGGATCTCAATAAGCATGGAGTACGTATTTCAATGCACAGTGGCCTCAGTGGTTATTGAAGGAAAGGTGTTTTCAGACTTCAACAGGCGTACACAAATTAAAAGCCTTTGTTTTATATAGTTGTACTGAAAAAGCATATTGTTTAGACAAAACAGAGAAATTAAAAATATAGTTCTTGTGCCTGAATAGTTGATTCAGCATTCAAATGCATATATTGTTTCCTTAGCGATTCCAGGTTCAGGTCCCAGGACCCATGCTGAGTGACTCAAAACTCTCTCTCTCTCTCTCTCTCTCTATATATATATATATATATATATGTATGTGTGTGTGTACACACATATATATGTATATATACACATATGTATATTTTCTCTTTATATATAATTTTATATTTATTATATAATATTCATAATATTATATATATGGTTTCTCTCTATATATGATATATTCTTTAAAATGAAAGGAATGTGGCATTTGCAGCAATGAGAATGTATGTGGAAGACATTATCCTAACCAGGATAAGCCATGCACATATGAGCAAGCACTACATGCTCTCGCCTATGTGTGCAGAATCTGTAGAAGTTACATGCATGGCTACAGAGAGGAATGGGTGGTTATCAGACACCAGGACTGGGATGAGCACTGTGGAGATGTTCAAAGAGCATTTTCAGTGAGGGAGAAGACTAACATTTGGAGATACAATGCAGGGTGTGGTATCTAATAAGTAGTAGTGTATTGCTTATTGTGAAATTGCTACAATGGTAGACTTAATTCTTCCATAGTAATTCAATAACTATGTGAAGTGATAAATATGTTAATTAGGCTGATTTAATTTTTCCATATTGTAAACACATATCAAAATATTTTCCTCATAAATTTATATAATAATTGTCCATTAAAACTAGCTTCAGCAAAAGAACAAGGAATTGTGTTTGCAATAAGTTACTGGTAAGTCTTTGTAGTTTTCATAATATTTTCATAACAACAATCTTGTGTGAAACAGAGGGACTTTAACAGCTTATAAAACACAAGTTTCTTGGCTCCTTTCCAATTTAAAGTGTTGTCACTTTGGTGGTAAGCACTTCATCATAAATGTGAACTTATTAGGACATTTGAACTTCCCAGTCATGTGCTATGCTATTCATTCATCCATCTATCCATAATCCATCCATCCATCCATCCATCCATCCATCCATCCATTCATCATCTATCTGTCTGTCTGTCTGTCTGTCTGTCTATCCTTCCCGCCCTTCACCCTCTTTCATTTTTTTTTCTCTTCTTTCCTCCACAATACACTGTGCCATAGGGCCCAGTGACTATGAACTGAATTCCCTGAAAATTAAAATGAAAAGTTTTGTTTTTTCAAGTAGATTTCTTTCAAGTATTGTGCTGCAGTGACAGGAAGCTAGCATACTGTTGAAATTTGTTAGTATAGGCAAATTCAGCAGAAATTCTAGTAAATCAAAGGCTATTTGTGAGACTTTCTTCATGAATGGGCTAGCTAAAAATGGGTCACAAGGAGGAAGCTATTGTTCTTTGCTTTAGCCTGGGAAAAATACTACATACTGGACCTGATGGGAAGCAGCAACTTCCGGTACCTGTTCAAGATTGCTGAAGAAAGGGAAGGTAAATATTTTAGTAATGATGTTAAAAGGATGCAATTCAAACAGCTGCAGTGTTTAGCATATTCACTTAACTCACAAAATCATCTGAAAAATAAATGTTCTGGCTTGTCTTGTTGACCCCCAAATTAGATTACTCCAAGGCACTTGTTTTCTTGGTATTTTAAAATACTGAACCTGTTTAATCTATATGAATATGGGCTTGTATAATATGACATTTTATCCTTTAGTTGACCATGGATGCTGTAGTGTGGCTATTTCCTCTAACTTGAATCATTCCCTCTCAGAGATAACGGGATGGCTAAAGAAATCCACAAGAAACTTAGAAAATTCATAAAATTCAACAGGAAGCTCCTCTGTAAGCAGGAAACGATGAAGCTCTGCTTTCCTGAATCCTCACCCACGCTAGAGGGGAGCATTTTGGTGATGCAGTAGCGAATGAAGTCACTGTGGTCCCTCAGTGATCCAAATAAACTCACAGACTCACCAGGATAAATGTTGGTAGAATAATTAATTTGTGGCTCTTGGTGCCCTATCTTGCTAAATAGATATTTGGTCAGGGTTTCTCAAGGAAAAGTCAGGCAACAAACGCTTTATCACCCAAGCCATTAGGAGATAGAGACTGAGAGAATTTTCTTCCTTTAGCTGTTTTAATCTATTGCAGGTTTAGACTTCTAGTTGCTGTGCTCAGAGTTGGGTTCTCATGCTGCCTTGAACGATAGGTAGAGGAAAAAAAGCCTTCCTTCAGAGCACCTGTTCTGCTTCCATTTAGCCCTCTTTATAAGTTGCCCAGATATTTACCTGGGATCTAAAGCCTGTTCCCCCAAACCTTTTATGTTCTGGAGGCTTCCAGAACTACAAGAATCAAATGAACACTTCCATTTTTCTTCCATTCTTGAGTTACTTCTACAGATTGTTGAATCTACAGTCAGGTCTCTGTTTTGTGGCTGTATTCATTTGGGACTATGAGATTCCTAGTCTTCAGGTTGTCTGGGTTCTACTGCCCTAAGGGAGTTCTATCATTCAAGTCTGCTGCTAGAGTCTATAACAACCTTCACCTATGCTCAGTACCAGGAAGATCTTCCCTCCCCATGCAAGCCATTCTACTAACTGCATTCCTAGTTTCTTGGACACTTTAGGCCCACTCATCAAAAAGACATGCTTTGGCAGCTGTCAGTTTTGGCATTTTTCTTATCAAGATTTCAGTGTGGAGGTCATAATGTTACAATAGTCTCATAATACACACTGGCCTTTGCCTGCACAATATAGAGAAAACATTCAGATTGCCTAGATCAATAAAATAACTGAATTTTATGTTAAAAATTCTTGATTGTTTTTGTCACTGTTTTGTCTAGCGTAACTTACTCTTTATTACACTTCTCAGTTGAAATAACAAAAGTTGAAAATTAAAAGAAAAAAGGAATATTTAAAAGGAAATGATATTGCACTGAAAGAAAAAATGTTAATCAAAAACATTTTAATTAAACGAGATTTAACAAATCTTATTTTAGTTATTTAAATTATATTGGACAGAGCCACCATGTGTCCAATATCTTCTTGAAGTCAAATAATAGGTGAAGTGTGATAAAAATTCACGTTTATTAAATAATTCACATGTAACTATATGAATAGCTAACTTAGAGCCCAAGCTGTTCTCTGTGGTTTCTCCCTTCTTACAAAATAAAACAAATGTCCCAGCGTCTATTCTTTCTGTGTTGTTACTTGGCTTAGCACAGAAAAATGAGTTGCATATTTATTTATTTATTTATTTATTTATTTATTTATTTAAGATTTCTGTCTCTTCCCCACCGCCGCCTCCCCTTTCCCTCCCCCTCCCCCAATCAAGTCCCCCTCCCTCGTAAGCCCAAAAAGCAATCAGGGATCCTTGCCCTGTGGGAAGTCCAAGAACCACCCACCTCCTTCCAGGTCTAGTAAGGTGAGCATCCAAACTGCCTAGGTTCCCACAAAGCCAATACGTGCAGTAGGATCAAAAACCCATTGCCATTGTTCTTGAGTTCTCAGTAGTCCTCATTGTCCGCTATGTTCAGCGAGACCAGTTTTAACCCAGGATTTTTCAGACCCAGGCCAGCTGGCCTTGGTGAGTTCCCAATAGAACATCCCCATTGTCTCAGTGTGTGGGTGCACCCCTCGCAGTCCTGAGTTCCTTGCTCGTGCTCTCTCTCCTTCTGCTCCTGATTTGGACCTTGAGATTTCAGTCCGGTGCTCCAATGTGGGTCTCTGTCTCTGTCTCCTTTCATTGCCTGATGAAGGTTAATATTCAGGAGGATGCCTATGTGTTTTTCTTTGGGTTCACCTTCTTATTTAGCTTCTCTAGGATCACGAATTATAGGCTCAATGTCCTTTATTTATGGCTAGAAACCAAATATGAGTGAGTACATCCCATGTTCCTCTTTTTGGGTCTTGCTTACCTCACTCAGGATAGTGTTTTCTATTTCCATCCATTTGCCTGCAAACTTCAAGAAGTCCTTGTTTTTTACTGCTGAGTAGTACTCTAATATGTATATATTCCATACTTTCTTCATCCATTCATCAATTGAAGGGCATCTAAACAGAAACTAAATAAGAAGGAGAACCCAAAGAAAAACAAACAGGCATCCTCCTGAATTTTAACCTTCATCATGCGATGAAAGGAGACAGAGACAGAGACAGAGACCCACATTGGAGCACCGGACTGAAATCTCAAGGTCCAAATCAGGGGCAGAAGGAGAGAGAGCACTAGCAAGGAACTCAGGACCGCGGGGGGTACACCCACACACTGAGACAATGGGGATGTTCTAATGGGAACTCACCAAGGCCAGCTGGCCTGGGTCTGAAAAAGCCTGGGATAAAACCGGTCTCGCTGAACATAGCGGACAATGAGGACTACTGAGAACTCAAGAACAATGACAATGGGTTTTTGATCCTACTGCACGTACTGGCTTTGTGGGAGCTTAGGCAGTTTGGATGCTCACCTTACTAGACCTGGATGGAGGTGGGTGGTCCTTGGACTTCCCACAGGGCAGGGAACCCTGATTGCTCTTTGGGCTGATGAGGGAGGGGGACTTGATTGAGGGGGGGTGGGAAAGGGGAGGCGGCGGTGGGGAAGAGACAGAAATCTTTAATAAAAATAAATAAATAAATAAAAGAAGAAAAAAAATAAATAAAATAAAAAAAAAGAAAAGCCAAGGACATAAACTGAAAGCTTGCGCTGCTCAAATTCTCCTCAGCAATAGAATTCCATTTCTCTGCAGCTACTCTGTGCTTTCTGTATTTACAGCTTTGGGAGGTTATCACTGTTTTCTTACAGTTCCTCCTGCATAGGTAATTCTGCACTAATTCTGCACTGCTTTGAGATGCCCATGACTATTCACCAATATTCGGACTCAGGAGTGTCTTTAGCAATGGTCTGAGTGCTATTCTTTGGAAATGTAATTACCAAGTATAGAATGTTGACAAGATTGCTCAGCTGGTAATGCGGTTACTGACAAGCCTGACAGTCATAGTTCAATACCCAGGAGCCAAACCATGGAAGAAGAAAACTGACTCCTGGTGCTGACTTCTGACCTCCACACGTGACTAGTAGCATGTGCACATGCACACATATACCAGAAATAAACGAAGGAAGCAAAAATGTAAAGAAAGATAGAGCCTCATCCCTTAGTCCCTGTGATGACTGAGAGTGTAACTTTGAATGGATTTCTTGCTCCAATTTATAAAGTACTTCTTATCCTTAAGATATGTCTGTCAAGATCATGCAGCTTCTAGCTGCCTCTCCTAGAAATAGGACCACCCTGCCTGCGGGGTCCTCTCTTTTTCTAGATAGAGAGTTGATTTAAAAAAAAATGTGTGTTGTGCATTGACCTTAAAGCATCTCTCACCCTTTGTGATTTTGAACAAGCTCAAGACAATTTTAAATTGCAAGTTCCCTTTTCTTTGGTACCTTTCTGTTTTTTGACTCCTTATGTGAAGGGTAGACCTCCCTCCCTCCCTGTGTCACGTGGTGTGGAGCATCCCTCCTGCACAAAGACTGTCAGAATGAGAAGCTCTGCTTTCCTACAGTACTGACAGCCCCGTCTCTTCAAGACCTTATCACGCCTGCCGCTGCCTGCAGTATAACTCAGTAACTACCTCACTGTTCTGCAGTTTGAAGGGTCTGTCTTATCCCTCAAGAATCGCAGTATGCTGTATGTGATGTCTGCCCCTTCTAACTGAAGCTCCTTCTGGAATCTGAAGGCTTACTCTCCGACTCCAGGCCACGATGCTGTAACTACTAACAAGCTCTCACGGTTAATTTGTCTCTGCCTTCCTTTTCTCTGGTCACCCCCGGTTCTTTCTAATAAGCGCAGACAGTTTGCATTTGCTTTGGCTAAGGACTATTGACAAACACAGGTCGGGGAGGGTGTGTTTAGCCACTGTCCTGTGGCAGTACGTTTTCCCTGACAATGATGGGCTGCAATTTTGTGTTAACACTTGTTTCTGACCCACCTACTATCTATCTTTGGAAAACAACTTTAACTGACATATGACTGTGTTCGTCTCTGCTGGTGGTTTTAGCAGCTTTCCAGCTTGGGCTTCTGTCACTGCAGTTCAGACAGAGCAGTTCTTGAAGCCTAGACATCCATCCCTGTTGGCAACCCATCTATTCTACTCTACTTTTGACCTTTTGTTTTCTTGCATGTTTGGCAATTCTTAGTTGTCTGCTCATCTTTAACCACGAGAGAGTTAATAGTATATGTAGCAATGTGATGAATTCCTTTTGTTCATACTTTTCTTGAAATAAATCTCCCCTGAACTGGAGTCCCCTGGGCAGATGTTTGTGAGAGATGAAGCTGGTGTCCTCTGGCAAGCTTGAGTGGATTAAGATACCCATGAAATTGTCAGACTCTGAAGCCTTTCTTCTATGATCAGCAACACATATACCCCCGCCCAAATGTTTGCATTTCAAAACCAACTTTAGTTTACTTGGACTGGAGAAAAAAATGTGTGTGTGTCTGAGTGTGTGTGTGTGTGTATTTTTGTATGTGTGAAAGAGAGAGAGAGAATGAGGAGGAGGAAGCTTAGAAAGAGTAAGGAGAGGAGGAACAGGAAGATAAGGGTTAAGAGTTAGTACAATTGTTCTGAAGATATAATTTCAATTATTTTGCCTGTGTTTTTTAAAAAATTTATCTAACCTCAAGTTCACAGCAAATCAGCTGTTCTACCTGAAAAATCAGTTTTGCCACCACAAAGTGCCATCTCATAGGTATTTAAAAAGTTAAAATGATTTATTTATTTTTTACTTTTTGTGTAAGTTTATTTATTTTTATTTATTTATTTATTTATTAAAGATTTCTGCCTCCTCCCCGCCACCGCCTCCCATTTCCCTCCCCCTCCCCTGATCAAGCCCCCCTCCCTCATCAGCTCGAAGAGCAATCAGGGTTCCCTGACCTGTGGGAAGTCCAAGGACCACCCACCTCCATCCAGGTCTAGTAAGGTGAGCATCCAAACTGCCTAGGCTCCCCCAAAGCCAGTACGTGCAGTAGGAGCAAAAACCCATTGCCATTGTTCTTGAGGTCTCAGTAGTCCTCATTGTCCACTATGTTCAGCAAGTCCGGTTTTATCTCATGCTTTTTCAGACCCAGGCCAGCTGGCCTTGGTGAGTTCCCAATAGAACCATCCCCATTGTCTCAGTGTGTGGGTGCACCCCTCGCAGTCCTGAGTTCCTTGCTCGTGCTCTCTCTCCTTCTGCTCCTGATTTGGACCTTGAGATTTCAGTCCAGTGTTCCAATGTGGGTCTCTGTCTCTGTCTCCTTTCATCGCCTGATAAAGGTTAATATTCAGGAGGATGCCTATATGTTTTCCTTGGGGTTCACCTTCTTATTTAGCTTCTCTAGGATCACGAATTATAGGCTCAATGTCCTTTATTTATGGCTAGAAACCAAATATGAGTGAGTACATCCCATGTTCCTCTTTTTGGGTCTGGCTTACCTCATTCAGGATAGTGTTTTCTATTTCCATCCATTTGTATGCAAAATTCAAGAAGTCCTTGTTTTTTACTGCTGAGTAATACTCTAATATATATATATTCCATACTTTCTTCTTCATCCGTTCTTCCATTGAAGGGCATTTAGGTTGTTTCCAGGTTCTGGCTATTACAAACAATGCTGCTATGAACATAGTTGAGCATATACTTTTGTTGTATGATAAGGCCTCTCTTGGGTATATTCCCAAGAGTGGTATTGCTGGGTCCAGGGGTAGGTTGATCCCGAATTTCCTGAGAAACCTCCACACTGCTTTCCAGAGTGGTTGCACAAGTTTGCATTCCCACTAGCAATGGATGAGTGTACCTCTTTCTCCACAACCTCTCCAGCATAGGCTATCATTGGTGGTTTTTATTTTAGCCATTCTGACAGGTGTAAGATGGTATCTTAAAGTTGTCTTGATTTGCATTTCCCTGATCACGAAGGAAGTTGAGCATGACCTTAGGTGTCTTTTGGCCATTTGAACTTCTTCTGTTGAGAATTCTCTGTTCAGCTCAGTGCCCCGTTTTATAATTGGGTTGATTAGCCTTTTACGGTCTAGTTTCTTGAGTTCTTTATATATTTTGGAGATCAGACCTTTGTCAGTTGCGGGGTTGGTGAAGATCTTCTCCCAGTAAGTGGGTTGCCTTTTTGTCTTAGTGACAGTGTCCTTTGCTTTACAGAAGCTTCTCAGTCTCAGGAGGTCCCATTTATTCAATGAGGCCCTTAATGTCTGTGCTACTGGGGTTATACGTAGGAAGTGGTCTCCTGTGCCCATGTGTTGTAGAGTACTTCCCACTTTCTCTTCTATCAGGTTCAGTGTGTTTGGACTGATATTGAGGTCTTTAATCCATTTGGAAATTAGTTTTGATAGGAGATATTTTTGATAGGAGATATTTTGAATTGTCTGGAAAACCTAAAACCATAAATTGTTTCATCGATTCTATGATATACTTCCTGTTTTCATTTTTTAAAATGTTGTCATATCACACAGATATGAATACAGCTCACAACGTCTGGACAAAATCCTGGAGTTTAAAATGTCTTAGCCAAAGCATCTCTTTTGGAATGCTTATTTATCCTTGCTTCAGAGAATTCACACAGGAAAATTTTCCTGAAAAATGGGCGGCTCACTATTAGCCATCCATGACCCTTATAAGACTCAGGGCCCATCACATTTGACAGCTGCTAGTAATAGATCCTTTCAGCCCTGCATGAGAGATGGAATGGTATCTGCAGAAAAGACATTCATGACAGTGAGCACTATTGGAAATGTCTTTGGGGAACAGGAAATTAAAATCAATACAAAAACCAAGTCTTAACAGGTCTGAATATGAACCAAATGGACAAGCCTTATGTAATCTGAGTTCCTCAATTTGTATACAAGAGTGATTTTCATTTTTCCTTTAATGATCTGATTATGAGATTGTTATGTCTCTCACTTTTTTTAACCTTTTAAAATTCACACTGCAAGAAAAGGGATGTGCAGTTTAGGAAGACAGCTCTTCCTTGTATTTCATTTATTTAGTTTTTATACATTTTCTTGCATACTTTTTTAAATATTAGAACTATGGAGAACTGTCTTGTGGTGTGTTGTTCGGGATTTCCGAGAAGCGTCATTTTATTTCAGTAAATGAAACATTCTAGACTAAGTATTTGACTATATTTTACCTGTATTTAATGCTGGGCCCTGATTTCATAACTCACAATTGTCTTCTTTCTTTTAGAAGTGCACAGACTTGAGAAGCCTTTTGAGTGATGTTGGTTAACACCATCAGTTAAAGCATAGAACTAAAGAGGCAGTTTAATGTGTCTCTCTGATGGAGGAGGGTCATCTTTCTATCTGTTGTTTCATTGGTTAAGTAATAAAGAAACTGCTTGGCCTCTGATAGGGTAGAATTTAGATAGGCGGAGTAAACAGAACAGAATGTTGGGAGAAAGAAGCTGAGTCAGTGAGTTGCCATGATTCTCCCACTCCAGACAGACACAGGTTAAGATCTTCCCTGGTAAGCCACCTTGTGGGCTACACAGATTATTAGAAATGGGTTAGATTAATATGTAAGAGCTAGCCAATAAGAGGCTGGAACTAATGGGCCAGGCAGTGTTTAAAAGAATACAGTTTCCGTGTAATTATTTCAGGGCATAAGCTAGCTGGCAGCCGGGAGCTGGGGCGGCAGGGAAGCGGCCTGCCGCTCCTCTCAACAGAGTGGCCTATTACAACATCTCTCCCTGTGGGTGTCAATTTTATTTATTTGAAATGCCAGTCCTGGAGGGCTCAAACTTTTGCACACAAATGTGAGTTGGTAACATGCTAGCTAATGGGCAGGCACAGTGGGGAGAATAATGGAGATCACCCATCAAACGGCTGGTTTGTTAGTGGCAGCATTTTGTGTATGAACCATAGCGTTATAAAGAAATTGTTTTGATTTACTTTCCTTCTTGACTCCTTTATACTTCTAAGTAGTACAAAGAATGAGAAAACCCTGAGAATTTTTTGTTGTCAAGGGCATTTTTACAAGTTATATTCTACAGAAAAATTCTTTTATTTTTTGTTTCTGCAAAGGCAAAAATTTCCTTTTTTATATTTTTTAAGTTGATGGACATGGCTTGTGTTCATACTTACCCTGTGATAAATATTCCAAAATCACAGTGTGAAGCAAACGTCTACTTACAATTAAAAAAAGATCTTAGGCATTGATGGTTGAAAGTGACAATCTTTGATGGTTGCCAAATCTCCACGTCTCTTTATGACAGGAAATAAAAGCAAATTGTTTCCATCTTGATTTGACAATGTCACCTTGTCAAAGAATTCTTTCTTAGATAGATGAAAAATTATATTACAAATGTTTCAGAATTAAAAAAAAAACAAATCACAGGAACTTTTCAAAGATTCAGACTTCAAAGCTATGTCACCCACACGAAGGTATATGAAATGGCGGACAAATGAGCAAGAGTTAATGGAACTTTTGTCCATCAGCGTTGTATACTGCACATACTCCAGTGAAGCCACAAGTCAATCAAACCTTCACTGCAGTTGTCAGTATCTGTGGAGATGAACCCGGTAACTCAGAGTCCTTCAACAGTGGTTCTGTTAATGTTTTAGACCAGATGCCTTTTGGGGGAGGTATATCGGGTACTTTAGGATATTAAGA
The DNA here is from genome assembly GCA_025134845.1 of Neodon shergylaensis. NCBI lineage: Eukaryota > Metazoa > Chordata > Mammalia > Rodentia > Cricetidae > Neodon > Neodon shergylaensis. The sequence continues at coordinate 1,530,927 of JABTXL010004371.1, forward strand.
GTATCCCTTTTCTCTGCTGCAGTGATCAGAAGGTTTCTTGGCATCCAGATGTTCCTAGTGAAAGAGGAGACACAGTTGCTACTGGTTGAGAAATACTGCAACCTTGTTACTGTAAATCTAGGCTTAAGCAATTTTGGGGAGAGGGGCAAAGAGCCCTGGGAATTACTGTCTGTCTGTCCTTTAGTGGACCAAACTGAGACAAAATGACCTCTAAAACATCAGGCTTGTCCTAGGATATCTTTGGTGGTAATAAATTTTTGTTTCCTCTTTTGTTTTTCTGCACTCTGTGAAAAGAAAAGAAGGCTTTTTTTTTTATTTGAATTTTTTTTCTATCAGAAGGCAAGGTGAAAAAACCTGTTTTCTTCTGAGACTTGTGCCTTTTGTGAAGGACAGAGAAGACAAGAGAGGCCTGTGCCAAGGGCTTGAATTCTGGAACTAGATGGGAAGTCTGAGGCTCAGCTCTCTAAGATCAATTGAGTGATCTTTTCAAAGATTTTACCTTTCTCACATCTGCATTTTCTATCAAAAACGTCGGATAAGGATTAAGAAGTCCTAAGGGTTAAAAGAGATAATGCGTGGCATGCTTAGGACAGCACTCAGTGACTAGAAATGATGAATTGATAGGAAAGGATGGAAAGAAAGCATTTATAAGAAAAATGGAGACCTAAGCTGATTAGAAATTTTATAACCTCCTTGGTGTAATTAAGCCACACATATTTAACAAGCACTTGCTACTCCCGTCATGTCTTAGATACACCACAGATAAAGTTTGCTATACTGTGGGTGAAATCATGAACTCTTAAGTGGAGAAACTTGCTACAGTTTCTGGATATGAAGTACTTGGCCCATGGATAGACATTAGCTCCATCTTCCCTGTTAGAGACAAAATTGTTGGAATTGTGCCTTTGCTCACCATGGCCACCATGACCTGGATATTTTTCCTTCATCTCAGCTCAGATATGATACAGTTTTGAGTCCCTTTCACTTAGTTCATTGCAATGATGCGATCAGGATTTCCAAACTGTTGGAGCACAAGCGAGGCTTATCAGACCCCAGAAGAGCCGTTTTCTGATTCTTCCCGGAGCATAGAGAGCAAGAACAAACACAAAGAAATAGCTGCCAGGAGCTCAAATCCTCCGAGCCTACTTAAGTTTTTTTATTCAGAGATAGAAACACATAGAGAAATTTAGCTATAACCCGAAGCACTGACTAACTGAAGCAATATAATATTTTTATAGTTTAAATTAGAAAGGAAATGGGTGGGAGCATGCTTTTGTTATTTCCTATTATTGTGAGCCCAGGTACTTGGGATTTGGAGAAACTACTGCTAGGGCTGGATCCTTGCTGTACACATAAGTTCACGCCGAGTTCCACTCCTTGTTGTTGGAAGGAAGTTAATGTTGGGCTGGGAGATGGCTCAGTGGTTAAGTGCACTAGCTGCTCCCCAAGAGGACCTGGGTTAGAGTCCCAGCTCCCACATGGTGTCTTAGAACTTTCTGTAACTCCAGTTTCAGAGCATCTGATGACACTTTCTGGTGTCATGTCACCGTGCACGGAGATAGATGGAGTCAGAACACTCATACACATAAAATAAAATATTAAAGTTAAAAAATGAAAAAGAAGTTAGTTATTAAAAATTCCAACTTCTGGCCATTATTATTTTTTATAGCAATAGTCTCTCTCTCTCTCTCTTTTTTTTTTTTTTTGTTTGTTTTTTCGAGACAGGGTTTCTCTGTGGTTTTGGAGCCTGTCCTGGAACTAGCTCTTGTAGACCAGGCTGGTCTCGAACTCACAGAGATCCACCTGCCTCTGCCTCCCGAGTGCTGGGATTAAAGGCATGCACCACCACCACCCGGCTATAGCAATAGTCTCTATCTTCTGCTTTAAGACCTTAGTGCTGGCATGTGATTTAATTCTATAGAGCAAACACAAACTGTCTGAAATATCTCATGATTTGAGAGGATGATGTGGGAGAAGTTGTGTGTAATATGACCTGGGCCAAGTTCATCACGAGCGGAGACCTGATCTTGGCGCTAGGAGAGCCAGCAAGGGGTGAGTTGCTGATCCCGTGGCTCCAGCCCGGGACAGGGAACTCGGAAGTTCCTCAACCCCCTATCCTTCCTGGGCTCTCTGCAGGGCCTCTACTCCCTGCATACTGCCTCTTTCTTCCTATCCCACCCAGCTTGCATCCAGAACCCTCCCTTCTTAGGCCCCTCTGTCCTCTGTGGACACATAACATCTCCCAGCTCAGCCTGTCTGGGCGCTGGGTCCGAATCCTCAGGGCACCCAGGTGGGCGGGAGTTCCTTTGTTTCAATAGCCTGCCTGCACCTAAGAAGGTAGGAGCTTTGGTTACGAGCTACCCAACCAGCACGGAGACCTGATCTCAGCGACAGGAGAGCCAGCACTGGGCACGGAGACCTGATCTTGGCGCCAGGAGAGCCAGCATTGGGGAGAGCCATCATTGGGCACAGAGATCTGATCTCGGCACCAGGAGAGCTATCACTGGGGAGAGCCATCACTGGGAAGGTACATCAGTAGGCAAGAAGACCTGATCCTGTTAAAGAAGATCCATAGGGGAGCATTCAGAGGAAGAGATGGGCAGGCGCCAATGCAAGAATTCACCCAACAATCTGAAAAGCAACATGAAACCACCAGAAACCAGCGACCTCACAACAGAAGGACATGAACACCTTAATCAAGAAGAAGTAGAAAAAATTGACTTTATGAAAGTGATTGACGCCCTTAAACAGCATGTAAAGAACACCCTTATAGAAATGGATGAGAAATATAACAGAAAGTTTGAAGAATTGAATAAATCAGTGAATGACACCCTAGAAAACCAAGGAAAAACAATCAAACAGATAATGGAAACAGTTCAAGACTTGAAAACTGAAATGGAAGCAAAGAAGAAAACACAATCAGAGGTTCGGCTGGACATGGAAAATTTAAGTAAACAAACAGAGACTACAGAAACAAGCATAACCAACAGAATACAAGAGATAGAAGAAAGAATCTCAGATTCTGAAGATACCATAGAGAAAATAAACACACTGATCAAAGAAAACAGCAAGTCCAACAAACTTTCATCACAAAACATTCAGGAAATATGGGACACAATAAAAAGACCAAACCTAAGAATAATAGGTGTAGAAGAAGGGGAGGAAGTGCAGCTCAACGGTCCAGAAAATATATTTAATAAAATTATAGAAGAAAACTTTCCCAACCTAAAGAAAGATATACCTATGAAGGTTCAAGAAGCATACAGAACACCAAATAGGCTGGATCAAAAAAAAAAAATCCCCTCGCCATATAATAATCAAAACACAAAGCATACAGAATAAAGAAAGAATATTAAGAGCTGCAAAGGAAAAAGGCCAAGTTACTTATAAAGGTAAACCTATCAGACTTACACCTGACTTCTCCATGGAAACCATGAAAGCCAGAAGGTCCTGGATAGATGTATTGCAGAAACTAAGAGACTATGGATGCAAGCCCAGACTACTATACCCAGCCAAGCTTTCGTTCACTATAAATGGAGAAAATAAAACTTTCCAGGATAAAAACAAATTTAAACAATATGTAGCCACAAATCCAGACTTACAGAAAGTAATAGAAGGAAAAGCACTAACCAAGGAGTCCAGCAATAACCACAATAACTCAGACATCTAGAGACCTTTCACCAACACAACTCAAGGAAAGGAAACACACAAACTCCACGACTAAAAAAGTGATTGGAGTTAACAACCACTGGTCATTAATATCACTTAATATCAATGGACTCAACTCACCTATAAAAAGACACAGGATAAAAGATTGGATAAGAAAACAGGATCCAACATTCTGCTGTTTACAAGAAACACACCTCAACCACAAAGACAGGCACCTACTCAGAGTAAAGGGATGGGAAAAGGCTTATCAAGCAAATGGACCTAAGAAACAAGCAGGTGTGGCCATACTAATCTCTACCAAAGTTGACTTCAAACTTAAATCAATCAAAAGAGATGGAGAGGGGCATTTTATACTCATAACAGGGACAGTTCATCAGGATGAAGTCTCAATTCTGAATATCTATGCCCCTAATATAAAAGCACCCACGTACATAAAAGAGACATTGCTAAAACTCAAGGCAGCCATCAAACCGCACACACTAATAGTAGGAGACTTCAACACTCCTCTCTCACCAATGGACAGGTCAATCAGACAGAAACCTAACAGAGAAACAAGAGAATTAATGGAGGTGATGAAGCAAATGGACTTAACAGACATCTATAGAACATTCCACCCAAATAGGAAAGAATATACCTTCTCTGCAGCTCATGGAACCTTCTCGAAAATTGACCACATAGTCGGTAACAAAGCAAACATCCACAATTACAAAAAAATATTAGTAACCACCTGTGTCTTATCAGATCACCATGGATTAAAGTTAGAATTCAACAACAAGGCTACTCCCAGAAAGCCTACAAATTCATGGAAACTGAACAGTCAACTACTGAACCACACCTGGATTAAGGAAGAAATAAAGAAAGAAATTAAAGTCTTCCTGGAATTCAATGAAAGTAAAGAAACAACATATTCAAACTTATGGGACACAATGAAAGCAGTCCTAAGAGGAAAGTTCATAGCACTAAGTGCCCACTTAAAGAAAACAGAGAAAGCACACATTGGAGAATTAACAGCCCACCTGAAAGCTCTAGAAAAAAAAGAAGCAGACTCACCTAGGAGGAGTAGAAGACTGGAAATAATCAAACTGAGGGCTGAAATCAACAAAATAGAAACGCAGAAAACAATCCAAAAAATCAATGAAACAAAAAGCTGGTTCCTGGAGAAAATCAACAAGATTGATAAACCTCTATCCAAACTAATTAAAAGGCAGAGAGAGAATATGCAAATTAATAAGATCAGAAATGAAAAGGGGGACATAACCACAGACACAGAGGAAATTCAGGGAATCATTAGATCTTACTACAAAAGCCTGTATGCCACAAAACTGGAAAATGTAAAAGAAATGGACACTTTTTTAGATAAATACCATTTACCAAAGTTAAACCAGGACCAGGTGAACAATCTAAATAGACCTGTTAGTCGCAAAGAATTAGAATTTGTTATCAAAAACCTCCCTACCAAAAAGAGCCCAGGACCAGATGGCTTCAATGCGGAATTCTACCAGAACTTCCAAGAAGACTTAATACCTATACTCCTTAATGTATTTCACAATATAGAAACAGAAGAGTCATTACCAAATTCCTTTTATGAAGCTACAGTTACTCTGATACCAAAACCACACAAAGACTCTACCAGGAAAGAGAATTATAGGCCAATCTCACTCATGAACATCAACGCAAAAATCCTCAACAAAATACTGGCAAACCGAATCCAAGAACACATTAGAAAAATTATCCATTATGATCAAGTAGGCTTTATCCCAGAGATGCAGGGCTGGTTCAACATACGAAAATCTATCAATGTAATTCATCATATAAATAAACTGAAAGAAAAAAAACCATATGATCATTTCATTAGATGCTGAGAAAGCATTTGACAAAATTCAACATCCCTTTATGATAAAAGTCTTGGAGAGATTAGGGATACAAGGGTCATACCTAAATATAATAAAAGCTATATACAGCAAGCCGACAGCTAACATCAAATTAAACGGAGAGAAACTCAAAGCCATCCCACTAAACTCAGGAACACGACAAGGCTGTCCACTCTCGCCATATCTCTTCAATATAGTGCTGGAAGTTCTAGCAATAGCAATAAGACAACATAAGGGGATCAAGGGGATTCGAATTGGAAAAGAAGAAGTTAAACTTTCGTTATTTGCAGATGATATGATAGTGTACATAAGCGACCCCCAAAACTCCACCAAAGAACTCCTACAGCTGATAAACACCTTTAGTAATGTGGCAGGATACAAGATCAACTCCAAAAAAATCAGTCTCTTATACACAAATGATATGGAAGCAGAGAGGGAAATCAGAGAAACTTCACCTTTCACGATAGCCACAAACAGCATAAAATATCTTGGGGTAACTCTAACCAAGGAAGTAAAAGACCTATTTGACAAGAACTTTAAGGCATTGAAGAAAGAAATTGAAGAGAATTCCAGAAAATGGAAGGACGTCCCTTGCTCTTGGATTGGGAGGATCAACATAGTAAAAATGGCAATTCTACCAAAGGCAATTTATAGATTCAATGCAATCCCCATCAAGATCCCAGCAAAATTCTTCACAGATCTTGAAAGGACAATAATCAACTTTATATGGAAAAACAAAAAACCCAGGGTAGCTGGACAAATATTATTTTAAAAAATCTGATAGATCAAGGTTCTATTTATTTTCATACTAATTCCTCCCCCAAAGAAGTAATCTGTCAGGTTACCAATGTTCTAGTACACACATAACATTGCACATATTGAAGTCAATAAATTGTGAGTTGATTTTGCTGTGATTTTAATTATAGATATTTGAAAAAAAAGTTCATCACGAGCTCTACAAGATCATTTTGCATCCCTCTTCTAGGGAAGCGGGTTCTATACAGGATTGGGCACACCGAGATGTTTTTCTTAGTCTGTTTTAAAGGTATCTCTGGAGGAATGGCCTCTTGTTTATTCTAAGGCTCTCTGGTTGTGATTTCAGAACTTACACAGATAGCGTGGAAGGAGCAGTGTAAGGACTGTTTCACTTGTACCAACAGATAGATGTGAGGCATAGAACTAAGGTTCATCAGTCACACACACACACACACGCTATAAATTATACTTCAGAAAATGTGCGCCTTCTTGCACACATGCCCTTACGTTTAGGTTTCTCTAAACCAAAGTAAATCTTCAAGCTACCCTTTCTCCTTATCTTTGTGTTAGTGGGAAATGCGCTGACTCACTTTCAGCACAGTTTTCTTTCCTAAATGAGTTGGATAGGAATATATACACTTCCTCAGAGGTTGTGGATTTCCTGAGAAGACTGGCAATCTCTCCCCGTTGTTTGCTCATCCTGGTTATGCTTATAGATCCTTGCAAGGTGGATAATTTCACTGCAGCTGTGCCAAGCAGACACAGGCTTTGCTGTGCCTGGGGCTCTGGTGCGTGGGTCTGGCCTCAAATCTGATGTTGCTTACTTTTCTGTGTCCTATTTTTCTGTATTAGAACATTTATCACAACAGAAAGGGTTTTGATTCTCTATTGCAATACCCTGCTGCTAATTATTATAAAAGTCTTTCTCAACTGCACTTTATAGCTTTAATTCCCCAGGTTCCTAATTTATTACCAAAGGTTTATTCTCCTACAGTGCAGGCTTGGAGAATGCCATCCCCATCGCCAGTTCCCAGATAGGGCTTTGGATTTCTCTTTGAAATTTCTCCTGGCTTTGTGTCCCCTTGCCTTCGCCTGGCAGTAAGAAGTTGTTAGAGATAGCCCTGGCTTTTGGCAGGGAAAGAACAGCTTCCAGGCTAAGTGATACCTGAAAAAAAAATCTACCCACTGTGCTGAAGTCATTTCTTTCTGATGCTCCGAGTGCCAGGCCATCCAGAACCTTTGTGGCTATAGCAACCTTGGGTTTAATTGCTTCGCATGTTCTCCAAATGACATAAAAGGGAACAGGATGAAGTCGAATGGAGAAATCCAGGGTTTGATCTCCTATTTAGCAAGGAGACTTGAATGACAGTCTAGCTTTTCCCATTCTTTTTCTTTTGGCAGAAATTTTATTTTTGTCCCTATGTGCAATTTTTCTTTTCATTTTTTTCCCCCAGATTTTAAATCTCTTATGTTTCCTGAAGGGGACAACCCAGTCTATTTCTTTTACATAAAAGAATGCAGAGAACGTGTGTGTTTGATCTCTCCAGTGATTGCAGTGTAGTGGTGCTGAAAGAGACTGCTTTTGATCTTAATTCACACCTCTTGCAGAGGACAGGGAGATACTTTACTGAAATAAACTTACGGAATGAGAGTAAATTAACGAGCATCACACCAGCATGAAATGCATAAAAATAGGGCTCTTAGTTTGCAATGTGCTTGTCTTTATCATTGAGAAGCACTATTCAAACCCAAAGGGGTATGCTGATTGAGAAACCCTCACAAGTCAAAGAGGTCAATTTGATTTGTACTCTATTATTTCCCCCATCATTTTACACTGCACAGGGAATAACTTGATTTCATATTTTTATTGAGGGACATTGGGGATTTCTATTTTTAGAGTTAAAGACTAGGAAGATCCTGGTGATGCATGCCTACGATGCCAGTTCTTGGGAAACTGAAGCAGAAGAATGAGGAACACAAAGCCAGCCTCTGTGCTCCAAAGAAAGACACTGTCTCCAAAGTTAGACAACTAACAGACTGGCCAACTAACCTGTCAGCCAACCAACCAACTGAACAAACAAGCAAATGCAAAGTCAAAGGTGAAACCACTTTTAACTAGTCATGGTCTTCAGAATTGTATATTTGGAAGACAATTTGTTGAACTGAACTTTTCTTTAGTAAAATGTCATTATCTTATTTATGCTTATTGAATTAATGTCTTCAATGGTTAGGAGAAACAAATTTAAATATTCACTTTCTGTTTACTTTAGATTTTGGCAGTTTGTCATAAGGGGAACGAACTATCATTTTCTGAATACGTTTCTCAAACAAAACATATGTTCCCAAAGCATGATTAAAGTTTTCACTTGAACATTGAGAGGGAATCAAGCAATTTTCTATGAAGAGCAATGGAATGCTTTAATGTTTCAGGGGCTGGGATGTAAGCTCAGTTGACAGAGGGCTGATTTCCAACACTTTAGATGATGACATGGGTGTGCCCACTGTAATCCCAGCTCTCCAGAGGTGGAGGTAAGAGGATCAAAAGTTCAAGAACATCCTTGAGCTTCGTAGCGAGTGTGAGGTTAGCCTGGCATAAAGAGGCTTTATGTTTTAAAAAACATCCAGAATTAGACTTGAAATACATTTTTATAGAAAGGATTAATTTGGACACATTTAGCACAACATTCTTTTAGTGACAAATTGTGAACCTGCTCATCTGTACCCATTTGACAGTTGTCTATAAAAGCATCTTAAGTGACATTCTGTCTTGTTTAAAAAGAGAACTAGATGACATTAGACTGCAAACCTACTCTCAACAACATCTGATAAGCAAATGCCTTTGAGTGGCACTTTGAAGCCCATTCAGTGATTTCTGATGAAAATTAAGTTAATATGTTGAATTCACAGTACACATTTCAATATACCTTGAAGTTCCCAAGTCTTGTTATTTCTTGAGTGCTCATGGTCGCCTGATATTTGTCATGATGATCTTGATGCATTTGAAGACACTTTGAAGTTGTTCTCATTGTGTGATTTGAAATTTTAAATGTATCCATGGAGTGTTGTGGCCACCACCAGAATAAATTTTAAAATATTTTCATAATTCTGGAAAGCACTCTCAAACCAACCAGCAGTCACTTCTTACTTACCTCTTCATCAGACTTCAGCAATCACTAATCAATTTTCTGTGTCCATGAACTCAATTCTGTGTATTTTTTATAAATACAGCTATATGTTTTATATCTATCTATATTCTTGTATCAAGGCTCGTCCACATTTTAGAATGGGTTAGAGCTTTCTTCCTGTGTGGCTGTCTAACAACCCTAACAGCTAAGCCTATTCATTTCTTTTGTTCCTTCTATGATCCATAGAGATTTGATTGTTTCCATTCTTTGCAAGTTTTTGACTGAACATTTTTATTTCTCTTGAATATATGCTTGAGAGTGGGCTTCAGACTGTAAGAGCCGGTTCCATATTTGAGGGGTTGCCAAACTATCTGCTAAAGTGGTTGGATTTAACTTGTTTCAAATTTTATTGTACCTCTACTTTCAAAGGGGATTCAGGTCAATTTCATCTAAGTGCTGGAGTTGGCATTGTGATTCCCTGTGTTTTTAAGGTGATCACACTGCTTAGGCTCACAAAAGTGTGCAAACCATTACAATAATTGGAAGGCTTTCTTATCATAGAGTGACTGTAATACAGTTGAGTAGTGCATGCATAGACGCATGTTTGTGTTTGTGCACATGTGTGTGTGTGTGTATTGTGTTGTACCATGTGGTGTATAAGCACATAAGTGTCACTTTATGTCAAGACCAGAGTAAAACATTAGATATTTTCCTCTACTGCTATCTGTCTTATTGCCCTGAGTCTCTTTATTGGATACCCACTATTTGAGCTAGTCAGACTGGATATTTACCTGTTTGCTTCCTTCAATTGGGCGTTATGGCACAGTCAGTGTTTTTACATGGACGTTGGGGATTTGAACTCAGAGTTTGATACTTGTGCAGCAAGTGTTTTTACCCACTGATCCATCTCTTTAGACTCCTTCCCTATTATATGTCTTTTAGTGCAAGGTGAAAATATAAGTACTGGGAATCTTGCTAGAGGTTATTGCTCTATGTGCTCAACTACCCTCAAGTGGTGAAGGCTGGTCTTGTCTCATCAAGGACTTAAGATTGCAAACAGATCTTGATCCTTCTCTGTAAAAGAAACAGTTGAAGATGCTGTCCAGGGATGTTTATACAGTTTGCTTTGTCTATATGCCATGGTGCCTTATGAGAAGATGAAAGGAAACCTGAGGATTATTGGTAAGTGTATAAAATACTTAGAAAGTTAGAGCCAGAGCTAGGGTAATTTGGAAAGGAACTTTTTCTGGGTTGAATAACATCTGTGGAGATAAAGGGAGCTAACAGAGACAAGGAACTCTGCTGCAGTCTGAGGTATTACAGTGACTGGTGGCTTTGAACAATTTAAACAACTTTGAAATACTTATTCTAGGTAGACCACTCTGGTGGCCCCTGTGGCTTCCTACAGAGGGCTTCAGGTACTGACTGTTAATGAAGGCATGGGAGACTTCCTGCTTTCCAGTCATGGAGGAGCAGTTCTCTGAACAGCATGAGGCTCCAGGGACTCCGGGACAGCTGTCTTGGACAGCTTGTAAGAGTCACCTGGGGCTATTGCTGACATGAGGAGCCACTGATGAGAAGAGCCTGTGTCTAGGGAGGGCATTCTCCAAGAATAGTCTGCAAAGTCATTGCCCTCAGCATCTTCTCTTGGGATAAAAATTTTAAGTAACAATTTGGAGAGCACTTAATGGTATTGTCCAGCCTGTGCCAACTAAGCAAGTCAAGAAAAAAAAAAGTTGCTATCTATTCCTTGTAATTCCTAAGGCAACACAGGACTTTTATTTTTCAATCATTTTTTTCTGTATCAAAACCAAACAGATAATAAATTGTTTAGAAAACATGCATGGATACTCTTCCCCCTGAAGCCTATAATAGAGAAAGCTATGGTTGTTTAAAATTGGTGTGCCTAGTGCTTATGAGCTACCCTAGTAGAAGCTAAAGATGCTGCTGAAGCCTGACATGTTCAAGATCGCCCCTCCCTCCTCTCAGTAGACTCAGCCAGCCTCCATGTCAGCAGCACCGAAAGAATACAAGAAGCACTAACATGTAAGAAAGTGAAAACTTCCACAAAAGTTTAGTTATGACAGTGTATTTGTCTACTTTGAAAGGAATCTGTTGATTCTGTTAAAGGTTGGAAAAACAAAACTAATTGAAACTGGACCAACCATGGAGGATCTTAGTTAGATCTATGCGTGATTTGCTTTTGGTCTCACCTCCAACACTTCTGGTCTACATGACTTGAGGAAGGTGACTGATTCTTTCTGAGTTTTGATCTTTTCATTATGGGAGATAAGTACTACCTGCTTCTAGAGATTGAGAGCTTGGGCTTTTGTTAGGATTAGTGAACTGGTGAAACAAAACATCACATAGGATCAACTGATATTAGCTCTTTTGATTTCCATGATACAGTCTGAGAGATATGATACTACCTGGGGGTGCAGAAATGGGCTTCTCTCCGCCTATTAAAGAAATAAGGGGTAGAAAAGACATGTTATTGTACAGGGAGTCCTGGTGTCACCACCCTCCTATACCAGAGAACTCAGGATCTCTCTTGAAGTATTTTGTCTCATTAATGAAAAATAAAATGGGCTCAAATGGAAATTCAAGCAGAATTTAATAGAGAAACCCCAGAACTAGCAAGATCTATGTTTCACGACTGGCAAGAGTAAAGGAAGAGGATAGAGAAGAAAGGGGAGGGGAGTGAGATATGCTATTTAAATAAACAGGCATAAAACTTAGTCACATGGTGGAGAGGGAGACTGTAGTGAGAGAGACTGAGAAGCCCAAAGTACTAGGGAATTTAAACGCATATGTAGGCTCTGGCCTACAACAACAACAATAACAACAAAAAGTAAAGCTACAGAAAGGGATAGGAGCAGAACTCAAGAGAATCTCGTGGTGGCTCCTGGGGACTGGACTAGGGGTTCTGGGAAGGGAAGGCACATTTTCTTAAAGCCAGTTACCCTTTCTAGGGGTGCTTCTTTAGCTGGGTCCTTGACATGTCAGAGGTGGATTAACTCTTAAGGGAGGAGACAAGGGTGGGTCTTCACTAAGAGGAAGATTTGGTCATTTATTGTAAAGATTACAGTTGGAAGCTGAGACATTTCCAAATAATAAATTTCTTAGTCTATGAAGAAAATGAAATGGCAGCAGAGTCAGCTGTGAAGATTCCTGATAGATCCTTGATTTCAATTATTTTGTGCACATGAAACGAAACAAGGACCAAGCATACTCAGGAAATAATATACGTTTTCTGATTGTCTTTTGGCCTCACTTCTCTTCCTGAAACCATTTCCCTTATGATCCAATCTATGTATTTTTGTGTGGGGAAGGGACAGGCACAGAGATGCCCTAGGTTCGTTGATATTGGGTGTCTTCATGGGTCACTCTCCAACTTTTCTTTTGAGTCAAAGTCTTTCCTTGAACCCAGTAGTCACTTATTGTCTGCACAGTCTAGCTAACAAACCTGGGAATCTGTCTATTTCTTATCTTCTGCTCCAACCACTCAGTATTAGGATTATAAACATGCATGACCATGCCTGACTTTTTAAAATGGTGCATTAGGGGTCCCGAACCCAGGTCCTCATGCTTGTACAGGAAGCAATGTACCAACTGAGCCTCAGGCCCTCTGATGTGTTATTTTAGATTCAAAAATAAATCTTGCATTCCTGACTGAAAATATTGATGTTAAGAACACAGTTTTCATGAGGCCCTTTGACCTAAGGCAAGCCGAAGTAAATGATGGGAAGCTCAGTTTAATAGGCTGGATATCAGGGAACAAATCTAACAGCACCAGGATGACAGGGCCAGGATGAAGATAATGCAGCAGAGGAAGGAGCTTTGCTAGAAAATAGAAGCATTTAGATTCAAGTCCCAGTGTGTGTGTGTGTGTGTGTGTGTGTGTGCCTGCGCACGCATGCACGCACATGTGTGTTTTACACTAGAGACAAATACTCTCAGAAATCAGGAGAGGATTATCTGTGGTCCAGAATAGAGAATAATGTAACAGCTTAGCTGAAGATGGAACATTGTAGATCAATAAGGAAAAGGCTCTCTTAGGGTCTGGGCTTGAATTAATATGAGATAACATAAATGAGTGATGCCTTAGCTCCCTCTTTTACTGCTGTGACAAAATATCTGGCCAGAGAAACTTAAAGAAGGAAGAGTTTAGTTTTGTTTCACAGTTAGATGGTGCAGGAGCTTGGGAGAGACATTTATTCACTTGGCATGTGCAATCAGGAGGCTGTAAATCATGAAGGGTCTTGCTCAGCTAGCCTTCCACTCTTTAGACAGTCTGAGACTCCAGACTGTGGAATGGTGCCGCCTTTATTTAAGATGGGTATTCCCACCTCACTCAATCTTCCTTAGGATATCCTTTATAGACATGCCAGAGCTGTGTCTGCAAGGAGATTGTATACACTATGAAGTCAGCAATCAATATTAGACATTACAAGCGTTAAACAAAGCAAACATGCAAACAAGCAAACAAAGAAAAAAATATCTCAAGATCTCCATCATTCCTGAACTAGCTCAAGAGTATTAGAGCATATTTGATATTTTCCTCAAGTGTACAATAATGTATTCCACACTCCCTTTGGATAATACAAATATTGAATCTACTAAAACTAGGCAATCATTATTAGAAAATGGCAGAAATGGAAAAATTTGGGCCAAAAAAAGTGGGAAAGATATTTTACCCTTTTATGCCCATGGTTTACAAACCTGAGGACTCTTGACCTGATAGCATAGGAACAACCTATGGTGATTCAGGGGAGTGATTTGTTACTGTATTGTTAAATGGGTGTTAGCACTTGAACGTGAAATGGTTCAGAGGAGGCTCATGTTATGGTTCACTTGGACCCCCAGCTAATAAAAGTGCTGTTTTGGAAGGGTTTGGAACCTTTAAGAGGAAATCTGTAGGAGGACATGGGTCACTGTGGGAGGGCAGTGAGGGTTACAATCTGGTTCCATTTCTTGTTTGCTTTCTGCTTCCTGGCTGTTTGTGAGCTTACTTTTTTGCAGCTTTGTCTTTTCTGGCATGATGCACTGTGTGCACACCCTCAACTTCGAGTAGAGTAAATTCTTCCTCTCTAAGGTGTTCCTTGGTGCGCATTTTGTCACACCCAAAAGAAAGCAAATTAGTATAAAGTGTGGCAAAGGTTAGGTTAGTGCACACCTCCAAACCTTGGGTTTTATCCATATAATGTCGCCAGCCAGAAGTAATGGAATGGTTTGGCACCTTTCAGTTTCAAGCAGTTCATGATTAGTCATACACATAAAGTAACTTTCCAAAGCCAAGCTGAATCGCTGCCCACACCCCAACACTTCTGTAGGGACCGGAAGTATGCTGCGGAGAGCCTAGTTTGAATGAACCCAAGAGCTGCCCATGTTTGGGCAGAAGCATGACAACTGCCAAGGTGACTTTAACCAAGAAGGCAGATCCAACTGAGCCCAGAACAATATTTTTGAAGTATAAAGCATTTTTTTAAAAGGTGAATTTTTATTTTTATTTATTTTTGTCTCCAGATGATGTTGTCACTGGAATCTGAGTATTTTGGAGAAAGACAATCCAACCCAAAGACTGTGGAACTTTGAGGTGGTATGGTGGATCAGACCAAAAGTGGGTTAATATCCTTCCAATAATCTGTTTTAATCTGAAGGGATTCTAGCCAGCCCTAGTATGGCCAACATGGTTCTGGTGTGCCTTGCCCTTTTCTCCTATCCTCTCTGCTTTGCTAAGAACCTTTAGATTACATTCCTAAAACTAGCTTCCAAGGCCTAGTCCCTTACTTGGTCACAACTTTAAGCTGACTTTCAAGGTATTGAAGTCCAGCAATCAAAAAATCCCCTTTGGCTCGCCTAATTAACATGCCTAATTAAAATTAACCATCTCATTCTACACAGGGTTTTTCCTATTTCCTATGGGCCACATCTGTCTCCTCTCTATCCAGAGGCAATCCTTTCCCCTTTCCTCTCCTCTCCCGTGTTCCCTTCCTCTTCTCCTTCTTCCTCTATTCTCTGTCTTTGTCCCTTCTCTCTACCCTCTCCCTGTGGGACAAATAAACCTCCTTTGTGCTGAAAACTTAGTCTTGGCATGTCTTGAGCTGACTCTGAGTTTCTTCACAGAATCTGTCCTGTGTTACCTGGATGCTTTGTTTATGGTGACCTTCTAGCTGTCTGACAAAACTGGCAAAGAAGAGGTTACTTTTGAGCATGCTAAGCAAGATTTTGGATAGACTACAATTCACCAACATATTCTAGTTCACTGGGATTCAAAATCTGTAAAATTCCATCTTGGAAAAGAAAGAAAGAGATACTTTAAATTTACAGAGTTCCTTTTTTTTATTTCTAGAAATACAGTTAGACCATGGGAAGCAGCCTTGGTCCAATGAGGCAATGCCTAGACAGGAGGAGTCACAGGCATTTGGCTTCTAAGATATCATGGTCACTGTCTACCCCTATGTCCTGACTCCTTTTGTTGAAGAATGTCTGGAACCTCTGAATCCCATGTAGCTAGTTTCTCTTATTTTACTGCATTTATTTTTTTCCTTAACAACAAGCAAGGAACTCATTAGAAAGAGCAAAGCATTCTGTCTGGTGATGTGGGATTTCCCTCTGTATGCTATGATTACCATTAATGAAAAAAGAAACTGTCATGGCGCGTTGATAGGGCAGAACTTAGGTAGGCAAGGAAAACAAAATGGCATGGTGGGAGAAAGGAGGTAGAGCTAGGAGAGAAGCCATGCAGCCCTGCTGAGACAGATGCCAGAACTTTAGCTGGTAAGCTATAGCCACGTGGCAATACACAGATGAGTAGAAATGGGTTAAATTAATATGTAAGAGTTAGCCAGTCAGAAGCTAGAGCTAATGGGCCAAGTAGTGATTTAATTAAAACAGTTTCTATGTGATTATTTCAGGGCTAAGTGGCAGGGCACTAACCAGTGGCTTCCCCTCATTCCAACAGTCTGGCAGCAGGAAAGATGTGGAGGTGATTAAGGAGTAGTTGGTTACGCCCTCGGAAGCTGACAACTTGTTTCATTGGTTAAGCAGTTTTATATGTGCCAACGGGACATATGACCTGAGAAGACATCGAACACATTGCTTCCCTTAAAGAAGGAACTCTGTCCTTCAACTTGACTGAGGTCCAGATACAATACACGGATACACGGCCTCAGGTGAGACACCTAGGCCATTTCTATAGCTTGTTAAGTCAGCCTGCAGGTTTCCTCTGAGTTTTGTTCCAGGAGCTGTCGGAGTCATTGCTGTGTGCCTTGCAAAGACTCGAATCTTGTAAAGATCTTGTAAGGAATCAAACACAGAATCAACAATTTGTGGGAGAGCACTTGTATAAACAATCGGTTTCAGAAAATGCTCTACTATGAAGGTTTCTTTGTACTGTACAGAGATTTGCTGCCACAGTTACTGGGAGTCATCCTGGAGAAGGCCATAAACCTTAGAGTGAATGATTTTTGTGAGTGATAAATTCATGCACGAAGATAGCTCAGTCTACTCGCAGCAGAGATTTTTGCAAGAGGCTTTCAGAGGATTTTCACCAATCCCTTAGAAATTGTCAAGATTTGCTTGCAAGTGGCTGGAGAGATCACCACTGGCCCCAGGGTCAGTGCTCTGTCTGTGGGATGAGATCTGGGATTTTTTTGGCATCTACACAGGTGCCAAAGCATGCTTTCTTTGGAGCATTTCTTTCTTGGCCATCTACTTCACGTGCTGTGACCATGTGAAGGCTTCGTTGGAAATGCAGACGGGCAGATGAGCCAGGAAGCCTGCTCCTAGCTGGTACTACAGTTGGTATCCTGCTCTGGTAAAACCACTTACAGTGGTGTTATGGACCGCTTCAGAAAGATACTATGGGAAGAAGGCTCAAAACCTTCGTGGAATGGAGCTGGTGCTGGTGGGTTCTGATCCTTGCCCAAGTTTGGTGTCACCTTGCTGACTTATGATGATGGTTGAACAACAGTTTTGAAGCAGTACAATCTGTGGGATTTGAACCTTTCGTAAATCCCACATTACTCTGCCTTCTCCTGATCCTGACCATGTTGGGGGCTATAAATTGGGAATTGCAACATTTGAAGGGATTGAAAACAAATTTGGAATTTATCTACCTCTCTTCAAGCCATGAGCATCAAAAGTGACAAATGGGGGCCAGTAGGAGGATTGACCTGGGATGTGGCTATAAAATGGTTGAAGCTGCAATAAGTACAATCTCTGATTGAAGCACGACTTCGTCCCTTCTGCATTAGTCTTATTTAAATTCAGGTCAAGACCTTTTCTTTTCCTTTCTTTTTTTCTTTTCTTTTCTTTTCTTTTCTTTTTTGGAACAGGGTTTCTCTGCAACAGCTTTGGCTGTCCTGGAACTCACTCTGTATACCAGGCTGGCCTCAAACTCACAGAAATCTACCTGCCACTGCCTACCAAGTGCTAGGATTAAAGGCATGCATCACCACAACCTGGCACATCAGGGCTTTTTAAATATCAAATGCAATCAGTCATTTTCTGGATTTTTTTTTATACATTGGCTCTCGATCCACATTTTATGTTTGCATGTTTTCTGTACTGGGTTTGGTCAATGCTAACGTGATCTGGAGTAAGTCTGAAGGGAAATGAGGGTGGCTTCCTACCTGGACTAGGATGATGGACTCGTTGAGGCCATTGAAAAGCAACCATCTTTTATTAAGCAAGGAAAGCAAAGAGTTCTGAGGATGAGTAAAGCAGTAGAAAAGTGGGCATATATTAGTAAGAATGAAAAACACTGTAATAAATGATGATGAAGAAGATGATGATGATACCCCAATACCCAGCCTGGATTCAAATTTTAAATATGAAATATTTGGTCCCAATATGGAAGATATTTAGTAATCATATTTTCTTACTTGTACCAATCTACTAGGGAAAACTTTTGAATTTTAAGGAAGTGTTTTGGCATTTTCTTATAGAGACACTAAATTTTTATTTAGTTTTGGGTGCCTTGTATCATGGTCATGTATTTGTGTGTTTGTGAAGAGGTAAAGTTAAACCCTTGGCTCATAGAGACTGAATCAACAACCAGGGAATCTGCATGGGACTTCACTCTGCATGTCTGTTACAGTTGTGCAAACTTGGCCCTAACAGTGGGACCAGGGACTGTCTCCAACTCTTTTTGTCTTTTAATTTGTTATTTATTTATTTATTTATTTATTTAGTCTCCAACTCTTTTACAGGCTTTTGGGAACCTATTCCTCATACTGGGTCATCTTGCCCAGCCTTAATATATGGGGAGGAGCTTAGTCTTACTGCAACTTAACATACAATCTTTTGTTGATACTCACGGGAGGCCTGCCCTTTCCCAAACAGAAATGGAGGAGAAGTGGATTGGGGGTGGGTGGGAATAGAGGGGAGTGGGAGAGGGACTGGGAGATGAGGGAGGGGAAACTATAGCCAGGCTGTAAAATAAATAAATAAATAGATAGATAGATAGATAGATAGATAGATAGATAGATAGATAGATGGGTTTATTAAAAAATGCTAATCCCCTCACAAACTTTCCATATTAATTTGCCTAGAAAGCTCTCCTTCTCAAGACAGGGTAGATTCCATCTCATTACCCAGGCCTGAAATCCGCTGCTTTTCTCTTGTTTCTTTCATTTCCCACTCTAGCTAAACCTCCCTGCTCTACCTTTTTGTAACCATGTGTTTTTACGCCAGTCCACTGTCTACAGCAGTCCAGTTGTTCCTCCGTGTGTCTACAAGGACGGTATCCTTGTTCCACGCAGTCCATGTGGCTGTGTCTGGATTGACATGGCCTTCCCTCACCTGCTGCATCTTACTCTTTTCTTTTTTTTTTAAAATCAAATATTTTTCTACTTTAATTACACCTTAAAAGGTTATTTTCAAGTAACGTTTTATAAGTATTTGTTTTTTTCTATAAGTGTAATATAGTCATCATTTTGATTTTATTTTCCTATGTGTCCTCCATCATCATCTTTTTATTTATTTATTTATTTATTTATTTATTTATTTATTTAATAAAGATTTCTGCCTCCTCCCCGCCACTGCCTCCCATTCCCCCCTCCCCCGATCAAGTCCCCCTCCCTCGTCAGCCCAAAGAGCAGTCAGGTTTCCCTGCCCTGTGGGAAGTCCAAGGACCACCCACCTCCATCCACGTCTAGTAAGGTGAGCATCCAAACTGCCTAGGCTCCCACACAGCCAGTGGGTGCAGTAGGATCAAAAACCCATTGCTATTGCTCTTGAGGTTCTTGAGTTCTCAGTAGTCCTCATTGTCCACTATGTTCAGCAAGTCCGGTTTTATCCCATGCTTTTTCAGACCCAGGCCAGCTGGCCTTGGTGAGTTCCTGATAGAACATCCCCATTGTCTCAGTGTGTGGGTGCACCCCTCGCGGTCCTGAGTTTCTTGCTCGTGCTCTCTCTCCATCTGCTCCTGGTTTGGACCTTGAGATTTCAGTCCGGTGCTCCAATGTGGGTCTCTGTCTCTGTCTCCTTTCATCGCCTGATGAAGGTTAATATTCAGGAGGATGCCTATATGTTTTTCTTTGGGTTCACCTTCTTATTTAGCTTCTCTAGGATCACGAATTATAGGCTCAATGTTCTTTATTTATGGCTAGAAACCAAATATGAGTGAGTACATTCCATGTTCCTCTTTTTGGGTCTGGCTTACCTCACTCATAATAGTGTTTTCTATTTCCGTCCATTTGTATGCAAAATTCAAGAAGTCCTTGTTTTTTACTGCTGAGTAGTACTCTAATATGTATATATTCCATACTTTCTTCATCCATTCTTCCATTGAAGAGCATCTCGGTTGTTTCCAGGTTCTGGCTATTACAAACAATGCTGCTATGAACATAGTTGAGCATATACTTTGGTTGTATGATAGGGCGTCTCTTGGGTATATTCCCAAGAGTGATATTGCTGGGTCCAGGGGTAGGTTGACTCTTTCTTTCAGTCAATCCAGGCTCAGTCACAGAGGTTACAGCTGCTCCTCGCATCTCATTAATTTAGCAGGCCTCTGGTGGTACTGCGGTAGGATTTGTTCACACTTATTGTACTTTGTGGACCTGTAAATAAGCTCCTACAGTTTCTACACAAAGCTGAGATGATTTATTTTTAAAATATTTTTGTTAGTGTTTTGATAAGTTGATAATTGCATACAATGTAGTTTGACTATATTTACCCTCCATGCCTTTCACACGCATACTCACCCAGATTTATTGTGCAGGATGATAGACATGAACCTATTTTCATTCTTCTACATGCTCCTATCTAGTCTGACCAGCACCATTCATGGAATATGCTGTTTTCTTCAGTATATATTCTTGACCTCATTATATACTTGGATAAAAATGGTTTCATGTAATACTGTAAATTAAAAATAAAAGACCAGTTTCTATCACTGAGCTGTAAATTCTTTGTTGGTTAAAAGTTTAATTAGTATTCTAAAATTCTGTAACACCAAACATGTGGAACTTTCATCGAGTTTCGTGCTTTGTCATTGGTGAGTGTTTCTCCTTACGAAGACTAGGGCCAAGGGTGAACAATGTCAGCCTTGTACTCCACGTGTCCTGTCCAGATCCTGGTGTTGTTTGCATCCTTTCTGATTTCATATTTTTCCCTGTCATAAGAAGAAAGACAAATAAAATATGTACTCACTCTTAAGTGACTTTTAGACATAAAGCAAAGAAAAACCAGCCTATAGTTCAGTTCTACAGAAAACCTAGACAACAAAGAAAACCAGCCAACAAATCACAATTCCAGAGAACCTATACAACAATGAGAACCCTAAGAGAGATGTACATGGATCTAATCTACATGGGTAGTAAAAAAAGACAAGATCTCCTGAGTAAACTGGGAGTATGGAGACCTTGGGATTTTGGGACCTTGAAGAGGGGGAGAGTAGGAAGGGGAACAGAGAAATATGTAGAGTTCAATGAAAATTAATAAAAAATTTTAAAAAATAAAAAAGAGGACACTAAGGGAGACATACATGGATCTACATAGGAAGGAGAAAAGGAAACAATCACTTGAGTAAAATGGGAGTGTGAGGGTCATGGGAGAGGGTAGATGGAGAGAGGGGAGCAAGGAAGGGGAGTTGAGAAAAATCTATAGTGCAATAAAAACAATAAAAAATAAATAAAAATAAAATTGTAGGTTATACACTAAAAAAAGAATGTTGATACCTTTCACGTTTACTTCTGCATGGTTACATTTAACTAACTTGGAAAAAAGAATTCTAATTATTTTGTACATGGGTGTGATGAAACTTTTAAGAAGTAGTTGTATTATGTGGTAGCCTCATTCAAATTTTACTAATTTTTAATTTCCTTTTAATTTGCAGGT
Source organism: Neodon shergylaensis (assembly GCA_025134845.1). Taxonomy (NCBI): domain Eukaryota; kingdom Metazoa; phylum Chordata; class Mammalia; order Rodentia; family Cricetidae; genus Neodon; species Neodon shergylaensis. The sequence continues at coordinate 1,552,693 of JABTXL010004371.1, forward strand.
GTTTATTATATTTTTCTCGCATTGTAAAGTAGCCTAATGTGCCATAAAACATTATTAACTGCCATAAAAATTAAACTGCCACTCAGTGTAACTCGTTTACAGTCCTCTGTTATTCAGAATAGAAGCCCAGAGAAGTCTAGTTCGCTGTAGTAGCTTCCCATCCATGAAACAAACGATATAGGCAAAAATATATAAAGGAAAAACCAGTTATACATGCCGCAGGGAGGACTCAGTCCCAGGCAGTTTTTATGACTTAGCATACCACAAGACACAGCAGGCTGAACTGCTTCAGTACCAGAAACAAAATCATTATGATGTTTAGATGCATGTCTTTCATTAGGAGGCACGTGTTTCCATTCTGTCGTTCTGACTTACATATTTCCAGACAAGCATCTGAGAAAAGGCTGATAAAGCCAAATAAAGAAAGAAAAAAGAAAACAAAGGAATAGGAATATAAGCATGCTTGAGTTTTTTCATTAGACATTCATTAGATTAGCATGACTGGGCAAGACATGGGTAATGATTAGGTGAGTTGTTAGCATTAAGGTTTGCCCAAACAGTTTGTGAAGCTGTCAAATGCTGAAAGATTACAGAAACAAGTTAGAAGAGAGGAAGGAAAAAAATCAAAAGAAATAAATCTTGGCCAATTCTTGTAGACATGTCCAACCTTTTGACATTGAACATGACATTGTCACTTATAAAGTTCATATTTGAGAACTGCACAGCTGAGTTAAGAAGAAAAAGCACACAAACAGTTCTCACACTGTTTTAAGTAAGTTTCAATTTTGTATTGCACCATGATTGTAGCTGTTGTTGGTCAATTGTGGCCCCTGGGCCATAGGATGGTCATGACTGCATGATGAAAGCCACCATGAAATACAGTCTATTTAATCTGTTATTCCAATTTTTGATTGAAGCATAATAAAAGTGATTTATAGTCAGAAGAAACATTGTGATTTGTATTAAATAAAAATATATTTTCATGGTTAAGTTGAAGAAACAACATATTTGAAGGAATTAAATATATTCAATTGCCAGCCCTTTACAAATTGCATTTAAAAAAAAGGAACGGAAGAATTAAAACAGTCAATGATAATCAAATAATAGACATATTTTATAGAACTTTATTTTTTAAAAAAAGTATAACATTAAAATTATCTGTGTGCATGGCAACCTTATTGATATTTCATTAAATAGTTCCACAATGAAATTGTTACAGCAATTTTCTTTCATATCACAGGAGAGAGTGCCTTGATGTGGCTAGGCAATAGTCTTCATAAGTGTAATACATAAGAAAATGTTCTGTAAATTGTAATATGTAAATCAACAGTAACCTCTAACTAATAGGGTTAGAAGTCTTCAGATAGTTTAGGGTTTGGGTACTTGGAAGATTGCATTAAAAATGACGTTGGAAGATACTTTTATTGTCACTAACCTGAAAAGTAGAATAGCACAAGTTTTTAAAAATGTACTCTTACAACTTGACCTGTGTTTGAAACTTTAAATGATTTGAAGATTAAGAAAATGATCAAAAATGCTACTAGTTTAAAAGTTTCAAATTTCATTAGTTTTAGAATTTTACTTCATGTAATTTTCCTGTCTTTGGAGATTTAAAACATTTCTCTTGGAATTTTGATCATGCCTATAATATCACTTTTTGGGATTCTGAAGAAAGGAAGAATATTTTTGACTTAATGTATCCTGCCATGACTGGACAGTGATTTGACAGAGACTTGCTAACACAGTTCAAGGGTTTCTCTGATGGCAAGATTACAGAAGCTCAAGAAGATACATAAACATTTGAACCACAAAGAATGTCCCCACACAGCACAACAGAAGTGTTTCACCTTTGTAGAGTTGTGGGAACTTCAGCTACTTTTAAACACACTTACACATATTAAAGATTTCATTGGGTGCAAAAGGATCACATTTCTTATTGCTGTGAGTTCTGTTTTATCACACCCCTAGCCTCTTCGAAGAAGTTAATCTGAAAGACAATCTCTGGCAATGCTCCGCATACTCGGATTATGCCTAGAATCTTCGAGACATTTAGAATTGTTTCCTATACCTGCTGTCATAAGGTATCCCACACCGAGTGACTTAAAAGCAAAACTTTATTATCTCACAAGGCTGGAGGGCAGTAGTCCAAGGTCAAGTTGTGGGCAGGGTTGATTCTTTCTGAGGCTCTAGGAGTAACTTGTTCTCTGTGTCTTTCCTGACCCCTGGTGGTTGGCAAGCAATTTGTGGCATTTCTTGGCAAGCATACTTGGACTCCTTGATGCCTCCATATTGTATGTCATTCTTCATGTTGCTTGTTTGCCTCCAATATTCTTTTTACAGAAACATCACTCCTATAGTGATTGGGCTCCATCCCATCTCCTAATATAATCCCATTTTAACCAAGTCTATCTCCAATGAGAATATTCTCAAATAAGGTCATATTATAATATCCAGCATAGGATTTCAATATTTTACCTAGTGGAGAAATAGAATTTAATTTGTAACAGACATCTACAAGAACAGTACTTCTGGAACATGATTGATGGACAGCGTGAAGAGCTGAGAACAGTTCAATAGGACGTGCCAGAGATTATAGTTAATTCACCTGTTTCATCTTATAGGTGGTTGTGGTGCTGATGCTGGTGTGTGTGTGTGTGTGTGTGTGCGTGCATGTACACATGCATTTATGCATGTTTGTATATCTGTGTGTATGTATGACATGTCTCATTCTGAGACTTCTGCTGGATTCTTGAAATTGTGGAAAATTCTGAACTTTACATAGACTTTTTCTTCCCCAAATATATACCAATGTCCAAGTTTATCTTACAAATTAGGCTCATGGTCCTGAAGAGATGGCTCAGTGGTTAAGAGCACTTATTGCTGTTACAGAGGACCTGGGTTCAGTTCCCGGCACCCACACAATGGATTGCAATCGTGTAATTCTAGTTCTAGGACATTTGATGCCCTCTTCTGATCTCTGCAGGCACCAGACATCCACATAGAGCTCATGCATACTTGCAGGCAATGCATTTATATGCATAAGAAATTTGACTCAATGAGAGGTTAACAAAAATAAGTTATATTAAAATAGAACAATTGTAACAGTGCATAAGCTTATCAGTGCTCCTCATATATATTTGAAGCAGGGCTTATTTATTATATTTAATACCTCTTTTATCTGGTATCGACTAATTTCTTAGTTTACTGTTCATTCCATTGAAATTGCTCATAGAGTTTCTACATGCAGCAGGAATTATGAAATATGAAGCACAAACTTTACTTTCTGAAGAATCACTTTTAAAGTCCCTAAAACTCCTTAGAGGCATCACGCTTAAGACAGAACACACTTATTTATCACCTGATGACGCTCATGTGGCATATCTACATTTTTTAAGACTGATAATCAGTCTTGACCACATCATCACGAACTTTAAGCAGCTTCTGCAGTCTTTGTCTATACCATCAGCAGTTGGTGTTCTGTGGTTCGGGACTACCAAGCTTCATTCGAGACAGTAGTAGAAGCTTCCAAGCAGAAAATCCTGCAATCAAATCAAATGTGGAGTAAGAGATGGGGCAATGTGATAGACAGAGTAATTGATGGATACATTTCTTGAGAGGAGAGTCATGGCCAGCAACGAATAAATAATTTGTTGGTGTGAGAAGTCCTTCTGTATATGTGTTGCTTTTATTGGTTAATGAATAAAGAAACTGCTTGGAATGTGTTGGGGCAGAGTATAGCTGGGCATGGATAACTAAACTGAATGCTGGGAGAAAGAGGCAGAGTCGCGGGAAGTCACATACCACCACTGGAAGCAGACAGACTGGATGGAAACTTGCTGGTAAACCACAGCCATGTGGTAATATACAGATTAATAGAAATAGGTTAACCAAAGATATAAGAGCTAGCTAGCATTATGCTTAAGTGATTGGCCAACCAGTGATTTAAATAATATAGTTTCTGTGTTATTATTTCAGGGCTGAGCAGCCAGGAACAAATTAATAGCCTTCTGCCAACAACTTGTTATTATAAATTTTGGAGAAACAATATGATTAATTATAGCAAAAGACAGTAGTAGTCAAGTGATCCACAGAAAAAACTAGCTAATATGAGTCATGAGCTAGTTATTAATAAGTCCAAATTTGGATCCCCTGAGACCACTACTCAACCATGCACTTTAAGAAGCCTCAATGCTGGTGAGACTTTCTGGATTTAGTTTCTGATGTTACAAGGTGACACAATTTCACAGAAAATACCCTATCCTCTGACCTATAAAATCTTTCCACCCTCTCTTCTGCAATGTTGCTTGAGGCTTAGGTGTAGGAATGTCTTGTAGAGTATCCATTGGGACTGGGAACCACAATTCTGCATTTTGATTAACATTATATGGACTCAACAGGTTATATTTAGAAATATATATGGAAGAGTGGAGTGGGGAAAGCAAGGGGAGAAACATAATTAAATTACAATCTCAAAAATAAAGGAGGACACACAGGTAGTTAGTACTCCAATATACCTTTATTGTCCCATATAAGTCATTGCATGCTATCTTTTTAATTGAATCTCACCAGGAACTTAATGATCAAATTTGGGCAAAGGCACAAATTGCTTTAATTCCTCTTGTTGCAGCCTCCACCAAAAGAGCAATGTCTGTTGCTTGGCTTAGGCTGAGGCTCCAGAGCCTTCCTCTCATGCACTGTAGTCTACAACTTATTCTAGTTGGGAGCCCCTCATTTGCCCTGTCTGTTGATCTTACACAAATCCTTATTTATGAGGCTTCTGCCTCAATACAGACATTTATCACCCTGTTCTGAAGTCTGCTGTGGAGCAGCCCTCCATTCTGACCACATCATAGGCGACTTAGTCTTCTGTTCAGGGCTGATGAGCCCGCTCCATTTCATATCCTCAGCACATATTTTGTCAAAGTCGAACGACAGAAGTGTCTTTACTAGAAGGCGATAAAAATAGGCTATGTGTGAAATCAGTGCTTACTTCACTGTTAAGAGCACATGTTTATCTCTTTCCAGGGTCACAGTTCAAAGTCTGGCTGGTATAAGAATTTTACCTTTTTTCCCCAATAGTAGGATTAATAAAAAATTATCAATAAATGGTTGCTTGTTCTTTCCACACTATCTTCCACATTGTCTTCTAAGTTGTCACATGATCTTTTGCAAATTAATTTGTTTCATATTCTAATTTTTCCTCTCCTAATGTGGCAGAGGCAGGAGGGATAAGACACAAATGGAATGCATCTCTTTATGTTTTAATTTATTTTCTTAGTGCTACCCGGAGTGATGACAGCAAGTGCTGGGGTATTCTTTGTATATAGAAGCATATACAATCGTATATAGGCAGAAATAAAAGTTAGGATTTAAGAAGAAGCGAAAGAAAAGAAAAAGGGAACCCCACAAAATTAAAACCATTAAAGAGAGAAGTAAAGGTCTAAAGGAACTAAGTGTTTTTCACTCAGTTCCTCAGGTTAAGAGCATTTGCTGTGTAAGCGTGAGGATAAGAGTTTGAATCCATAGAATCCACGTGAAAGTGGGCCATGATTGTGTGCAGTGTTGATTCAGGGACTTCGCCGACTAGCCAACAAAAGTGTGAGCTTTTTTTCAAAGAGTAAACTTGTCTTATAGAATAAAGTGGGGGCTATAGAGGAAGACACCTGAGGTTAATGAGAAAAGAGTTCTGATGTGGTACTTGAAGGAATGATGGAGGGACTTTGGATAATGTAAGTATAATGCTGTTGTTATGGTGTTTTTTTCCTTTTTAAGGGAAAAAAATCTTATTTATTTTAAAATTCAATTTTAAACTCTGAGACGGTGCTGGATGCCAAGCTATCACTTGCTCAGTGTGAGTATTCCTGTAGTCAAGTGAGATTTTAATGACCCTTCCAGATTTTGGAGAGGTTTACATGTATCCCGGGGCAACAAACAATGAAGTTATATGTATTTTTATTTTTAAGTCTATGTTATATGTCCTAAGGTGATATTTTGTTTTGAAAGCTCATGAGATAGCTGTCTTTCTAGCAATGTTCCAAGACTGCATCACCCCCCTAACTGCTGTACTGGGGTTGCAGTGGCTCAGGACGAATCAGGGAAGATTTGGGAGAGCTTATTAAAGGATTTAAAGAATTTAGACATGTTCAAAAACCCTATGAAACTTATATCACAGATATTGATATTTGGGGATGACTGGGTTGTCAGTAGAGGTTGTGTCAAAGGATAGAACTGTGGTAGGTGGAATTTAGCCTGATCCTCTCACTACTAGAGATTTTCTGCATGGATGAAGACAGGGGCCTCACATTTATCCAGATCATAATGGGAATTGGCCTTCTCCTGCTGGGGTTGGGCTGAAATTGTCTTCTTTTCCTCACTGGTTTCCCTTTTTCCTACCAGTACTGGCCCCTTCACAACATACACTGATTTTTCTTCTTATTGGAAAAGAAAACGATGTTTAATTACTTTCCCAAATGGACAGTGTAAATCACTGCACTTTGGATGCAGGGGTAGGATGCCTCTGTGTGAGGAAAAAGGGCATGAGTCTAAATGCACTGTTACGGACTGCGTGACTATCTGCATCATAGCCAGAGAAAAGAGCTCCAAGCAGAGTCCCTGTGGCATATGGAAATTTCCAAATACTCACTGAGGCCAAGGAGAGGGTGTTCGTTTTCATACTGACTTGGACTGTGGTGCCTGACTCTCTCCTATGCATGCACTTCACAGGTTTATGAAGAAGTACATGGCATGGACATATGAATACAGCTCTGAAGCAGGAAAAGTGACCTTTGAAATTACCTAGCCAAGAGATGGGCTTTTTAAGAAACTACAGCGTGGAGTATGCCAGAAGGTTTTGGTTCTTAATTTCATACTTTTTGAAGCTCTGTTAGCTGTATTATACATGAAATGCTGTTATCTTTTTTTTTATCTTGATTCATATTTGGGTCTTCTTAGGATTTACAGAACCAGTAATGACAGCAGAGGTAGCTCCTGGAGTGCACACATTTCTTCCTTTCTCCCTCCCTCCCTCCCTTCTTCCTTTCTTCCTTCCTTCTTCCCTATCCTTTCCAGCCCCTCACTTCTCCCTTCCCATTTTCTTCCCTCTAGTTTTCTTTCTACTGCTGTGGGAAATTATCAAGACCAAAAGCAACTTGTAGAAGAAAGAGCTTATTTCTTTCCTAGCTTACAGTTGTAATGAAATGAAGTTTGGAGCAGGAACTCAGGGCAGGAAGCAGGAAGCAGAGAGCCTGGATGAACTCTGCTTACTGGCTTGCTCCCCATAGCTTCTAGAGTGTCCACTTAGGAAAACATGTTTAGGGGTGGTAGAGCCCTCCACCATGGCCAGGCCCTCCCACATCAATTATCAACCACCAATCAAGGAAATACCTTACAGATTTGCTTACAGCCTGATATAATAGAAGAGTTTTCTCAGTTGAGGTTCCTTCTTCCCAGTGGAAGCTAGCTTGTGTCAAGCTGACAAAAAAACTGATCTACACACCTCTCTCACTCTCTTCTTTCTCCCCTTCAGTCCTTCATTCCTAAAAATATTCTTATTTTCTACCTCCCCTCTCTCTCTTTTTCTAGAACATTGCATCAAAGTCTGATAGTTTCAAGTTTTACAAACATAACATGTCATTTTCATCTAAAAAAAAACCTCTGGAGCAGTTTTTAAAGTTTTATATTTATTTCTACAAAAAAAAATCTATTTCAGTGACTGCAGGCTCTGATTTTGGCACAAAATTTTTGCTGTGATTTTCAGTCCAAATCAAGCCACATTCTTTCTCCTGCTGTCTGTGCTTAAGATGCTGCCACTGGGGTTTGCCTCCTTGCTGACATAAGTGCTTGTCCCTCAGGGATGGCCCTGGAGGGAGTGCACGTATTTAGCAATCAGAAAGACTCTCTCAGAAAGACAAATAATAAAAATCCCAGCCACCTTTGAAACTACTAAAGGTGCTATATCCCAAGCTTCCATGGCCTGGGGGAGGAAATAAAGGATGGAAGAGGAAGGTAGATAGTAAATGAATTTGGATTAAATTCTGAGGAAGGCAATGAGTATCTCAAGGTGAAATTTTTCTTTGACTTCCAGCTTAGAACAGATGAAAAAGAAGTCTGCAATGTTTATTGTTCCAGGAAAATGAGTTTTGTTCCCAATATAATAAAACACAATCTATGGGTTTGCTTTTTTTTTTTTTGGGAGATGAACTTAATGTTTTGATTGAATTTTCTGGTGAGAGGTTCTATAAAAGAAGAGATAAAACTCTCTCAATGGTGGTGGTTGTATTCTGAAAGCACTAAAGGTATCTCTTATATCTATATCATATGTCTATAGTGGTGGTTAGCCTCCCAGCCCTCTCTGGGTATCTCTTATATCCTCTCTATATTGGAGGTTAACCTCCAGGCCCTCCCTGGGGGTACTCACTCAGGGTTTCTTTGTCTCCACAACTCCTTTGTCATGAAATGCAAGATTCTGGGCATGGCAAAAGTTTAGTAAGTGCTTGGCAATGCCTTAGTATCCTGGCAGGATCTAAGAAACAAAACATCCTACTGCCAGTGACCTTTCATTCAATTGATGAGAGATCAAGAATGCATAGTTTTTTCCAGCCTGATATTCCACTTCACTGGTTCATCATCAGTCTGAAGAAGGCTTGTATCTCAGGGTATCATTCACTGTGAGCCGCAGGGAGGCACTCACTATTAATAGTGGAAGGAGAGAGTTACACTGGAGGATTCTTTTTATCTTCACTGCAGGCACATTCTTGACTCATACGAACTATTTACTCTTTCTTGGGTCTCCCCAAAAGTTTTAGGACATGTCACCAAAGTCTTGACTAACTGCTGAGTGCCTTATAGGTTTATGGGGTAGTAAGTAACCCAATTCAACAAATAAATATATATTTTATTAGTAGTTTAAGTTAATAAATAGCCTCTTACCATAGTGATTTTATTGGCCTATGTACAACCCTCATTAGTGTTCTTGCTAAATTCAAGCAAGAAACGAGGATTTTTATGCTCTGTGCTCCTTACTCACAGAGTCACAGAGCGGCTTTGACCCCCAAGGCTTATTATTTTATTCTTCACAGGCAGCATAAAAAAGAAATATTAATGAGATTGTACAGAATAACATATTTGTACTTACCATCATTTGCTTAAGTCATTTTGTAAGTAAAGGCAGATGCTGTGCACATAGCTCCATGACCTTCACAGTTCATACTTACTGACGACTTCTTGTCTACACAGTAGTGACTGATGGTGTTGCTAGTAGTTTGGGATATTGGCCTTTCAAGTAAGATTAGATTATGTGTATGTGAATCCCTGCTATACTTAGCTGTGTGACCTTAGGTAGTTCACTTATCCTATTGTCTCAGATTTCTCCTTGGCCAAGTAGAGACTACAGTGGTGCTGAGTACCAAAGCCTTCAGAGGATTATGTAAGTTAATGGAAAAACTGCTGGAATGGTGCATGGCATAGGAAAATCCCTGTTCATATATGTTAAATAAAGTCCTATTTTCACAAGGCCTAAAAGATATATGAATGAATTGAGTCCCGCTGGGAATACCTGCCTGATATTTAAATTGTTTTTAAAGACAATTTTCTATTAAATGCTGGAAAGATAATATCATTAAGTATATGAAATAAATTATAATTTATATTTAAATATAAACAAATGATAAAAATATGTCATGTTAAATGAAAAAATAATTTATAAATTAAAAAGATAAATAAAAACAATGATGACAATTATGTTTGGTACCTATTTTTGGCTGTTAATGATAAGATGGTATTATAAATTGTTAGCTAAGTGTTTTGAATTCCACCATCCTTTCTCTCTTTCTCTCTTACATGAGTTCTTTCTCAAACACAAGCATACTTACAGAGAGTTACTAGAACTTGGCTGTCACTGTCACTGGGGTTACAATAAGCCCAACAGTAGGAGAAGAAGAAACACTGACCTTTCTACTTTCAAAGTTCAAAAATCTGGCTTTAAAAATATGCTGGATAAAGTACTGTTGAGATAAGAAGGAAGCAAAAGAGATTGCCAGAGTGTATGTTGCCAACAGGAGGCTTTAAAGGGCACTTTGTACTTGGGGACTGGATTGAGGCTCTTTAGAGTCATTTGATCTGTCAGCAGATGTCTGAGGCAGAAGGCATCTCTGTACCATTTATCTTGGAGGGGACTCTGCTATGTTGGCTGTGAACTGGGGAGGGCTAAGGGGGGCATTGGGGAAAGAAGACATTGAAATACCTTCACTGTAATCATATTTCTGGGATGATGAACTTTGTCCTAGTTTTCTTTCTAGCTGTGATAAATACCATGACCAAACATATCTTGGAGAGGAAAGGATTTTTTTTTTCATGTTATAACTTATAGCCTGTCATGAAGGGTTGTCAAGGAAAGGACTCAAGACAGGAGCATGGAGCTAAGAACGCAAGCAGGGGCCACATAATAAGTCTGTTTATTGACTTGATCTTCTCAGGCTCTCATTTAACTCCCTTCCTTATACCTCTGAGGACTACCCAGAGGTAGGACTGCCCACAGTGAACTGGGCACGCTTACATCAATCATAATCAAGAAACTGCTTTACCCTGACTTGCCTACAGTCCAGTCTTCTGGCGACATTTTCTCAGTTGAGGTTCCCTCTTTCAAGATGACCCTAGCTTGTATCAAGTTGATAAAAATCAACTAGCATAATCCTCTATATTTCTTTAGGAAAAGTCATGGAAATTGGCTGAAAAAGAGTGAAAAAGAGAGACGAAGAACGAATACAGACCTGAAGGATGTGGATATTTGAATGAGTTGTGGGAGTTGCCTACAAGGAGTTGACTATGTGACTAAATGTCTGAGACAGAGGCTTCATCAGTAGATGACAGCTGGTCTATAGGCTTACCCAGTCCAGATGCCTCTCCTGATGGAAGGACTCTGATTCCCTAAGGGAAAAGAGAAAGATTCCTCAGTTAGAACAGTTAAGGAATAAAATGTGCAAGGATACATGCTTAATTAGCTAAAACAATCTTAAATCAACTGAATGACTAACCCTTGGTTAACAAAGCTTTCTGCAACTGACCATAATGTCACTTGGAGTTAGAAACTACATGTGGTTATTAAGTTATCAAGATATCAATCGTGCGTCTAAGCTTTTCAGATTGAGAACATCCCAATTCTCTTATTATATTGCAGCAAACAAAGGAAGAGGTGTGGTCATCTGTCAAGTAGGGTCTTTCTCTTAACGGCGAAGAGCTCCTGCATTGAGACATACACCAGGGAGAGAACAGAAGAAAAGGAAAACATGACCTGAAAGTTGACCATCACTGATCAAAAACTGTATTGAAGTATCCACAATTTCAACTTATTCAGAAAAGATGAAAAGGCCTCCCTCTCTAGGTAACTTTGTTGGCACAGCCTATGCCATTACTTCAGTTTCTTACTGGCTGTCCAGAGCACAGCACAATTGACATTTCCATTTGGGCAACTACTTGTTTTTGGGGACTACTCTACATTGTAGGATATTAAATAGCATCCTTGGCTTCTAGCCAGTAGTATGCCTGACTTCATTTGTGACAACTACAATTACCCCAGACACTGACAAATGTCTCTTGTGGGGCACAATCACCACTGTTCTGCAGTGTAAATTCTTACTATACAAATGTGTCCTTGACTGTACTATAGAAAACTAAAACATCAGTGTTCTGCACATAGCACTGCTGGTCCATGAAAGGTAAGATACAGGAGATGTACTAAAGTATGAAGGAAACTTTGAAAATGATAAGTACATCAATTTTGTAGGGTTCCTAGAAATACTACATACACTTTCTTTAGAATCACACCTAAGTAAATGTCATTGAAATTCAAGACCTTGATCTCAAGAATGGTTATTGAATACATTCTGAGAGCAGCTTTCTATTTTATCTAAAGTATTGCCTTTCATCCCCGCTTCTACATTCTATTTCCCAGCGCTTAATCGCACGTGTGTCTCACCTTCCCACTGTCTCTGGAGTCTGGGAGTGCTGATAAAGGAAAGAAAAGGCTGATATCAGAGAAATTCCTGAGAGTGAGGGAGGGGACAGAGAGAGAAGAATGGAGACTGTAGGAGGGGACAGAAGGAGGGAGGGAGGGAGAGGGAGAGGGAGAGAGAGAGAGAGAGAGAGAGAGAGAGAGAGAGAGAGAGAGAGAGAGAGACACTAATGAGTGCTACCAGGATCTGTGGTTCTCCCAGGAGGAAGAATAAAGTGTTGACTGGCTGAGGCATATCCTGCCTTTCCCACAGACTTTAATGAGATGCTGTGGCACAACGCTGTGCCTTAAAAGTTTGTAGATTAAGTAACAACTGAAAAATGCATAAAATTAATATGAACAAGTAGATACAAAGAGGAAAACAAAACCACTTTACTGTCGCTCTTATTTACTGGTCCATTTTTCCCCATAAGCAGGGTTTTACTTAGGTTTCAGAGGGAAGCCATTGTATGAATATTTCATTCTCAGGGAAACTGAGACTTACAAAAGATTTATTGTCTCCAGTTCCTGAAACTGGGTTCAGTGATTCTAAGACTTATTGACAGTTTACTGTGGAGAGATTTATATTGTCACACCCACAGATCCTCTGGTGTTTTAATAATTTGTATGATTTATAGGTCTGGATATGAACAGCTCAATGTCTTCATCATGTTATCTGATTCCCAAGTTTATCTTTTCCGTTTGAGTGAGATTTTGTATGTATGATTAATTCAGCAACTTTAACTGGAAAATATTTGTCCCATAATGAGTTCCCAGGTGGCATGCAAACCCGACTTTCAAATAAGATGAAAATTGCTCTGTCTCCTTCCAGCAGGGAGCTAGTGAAGTAACTGGAGTCGGTCGGCAGTTACACGGGGATAACTGATCCGGTCCCCAAAGTGCATGCTAAGGCAAGGCTGAATTCCCGCTGCTGATTCCTTCTTCTGAGAAAATGGGGAAGTGCTTTTGACCATTTTATTAGCCACCATGGGCTGTCACCCATCTCGCCCAAAGCAGTTTTCTGGTCCGGGGACTCCACTTGTTTAGCATTTCATACAACACATCTTATCTCCGAATCAAGTTCCTAAAACTTCTGTCACACTGGGCAAACAAACAAGTATGAGGTGGGAATACAGCAGCACTTAAATATTAAACTGTTGCAGAGATGGAGAACGGGGGCCCACTTCTTCCTTTATTTCTGTTGAACTTTTAGCACGGGCTAGCTGAGACCATGTCCCTACCAGATGCGCCTCTAACCATCCATTTGAAGGCATTTCTAAGATTTTCAGACATTATTATTGATGTTTGTTGAGGAGACCTAGAAGCGATGCTGGGATAGCATCTGGCTAAGTTATACATTCTGTTTCAAGGGGTGATTCTAGGGCTCATTAGCTCAGCATTCCCATCAGCCAATAATAAGTACCCTAGTGCAACCGCTCAACGACTGAACATGGTACCTCCTGTCTGTTGTCTTTATGGAGAAATCTTTTTAAAAAATCAATCCGTGCAAGATGGTTTTAAAAGTGTTGCTGTTGACTGGCTATTTCCGTCACACGGGTTTTGGTATAAAACCTTTAAGTCCCGAGAAAAGAAAGTAGTTACGTATCCCATATATGTTACCTAACAAAATACGTTAAGGAAATGCATCTCCATAAAACAGAGTGAGTCATTTCATTGAGGGATAGGCTGGCAGTTTAGTGCCTTGTCATAAATAGTGCCCTGGGACTAAGTAAACTGAGTTTAATGATGAGTTTTACAAGGTAGTTTGTTCCTTCTTCTGGGCTCAATGACCTTTTCCCGAGAGAGGAATTTATGTGAAATCTACATCTCGTTTTTATATTCTTCCAAACCTTTAGCTCACTAACGAGGAACAGAACAGATAAGGGGGAGGATAAAACACAAAACTGAAAGGATGTGGGGTGGTAAGGAGAAAGCTTTTATCCAGAGAAACAACCCAATAGCATGCAAGAGAGAGCTTTTTACTCTGAAGGGGAAATAGAGAATTTTAGGTTGCTGAGGGAATAATTAGTGAAGAAAGCATAGTACAGTGCCATGGGTAATCAAGATTCGCCTGGCATACTCATGGCTCTTCAATAAATGGTACCACTGTTCGCACTTTACCTTGGCAAAAATACCCTGGTACTCTTCTTGGTTACCTCTTATGCTGGTCATTTCCTTTTTGTTGATTTCTAAAGTACATCCACATCTCCATCTTAGTGGAATGTTCTGGTCCTAATTGTAACTGGATGTTTCTCTCCCACCCAACAGTTCCTGAATAACCACTCAGAGGCTTAATAGTAGTTATAAAGGTTTGGCTGGTGGCTCAGTCTTATTACTAGCTAGTTCTTACATTTAAATTAACTCATTTCTATTAATCTGTGTATCATCACATGGCTTGTGACTTACCGGTGGTGCTTGGAATGTTGTTCCTTGGGTGGCTGGATGGCATCTCTCTGAATGGGTGGTGCCCCTCTTCTGCCTATATCTCTGCTTGAATTTCCTGCCTGGCTCTACTCTGCCTGGCTATTGTCCAAATCAGCTTCCTTATTAACCAATGGTAATAAAACATGTTCACAGAATACAGAGAGACACCCCATATCACCTATTTACTATCATCTTTTATTGTGGATGCCCAGATGTGCTTCCTTGCTGGCCTCACTGACTCCACCCTTGCTATTGGCAGCGCATCCACTACAGTGGAGCTACAAGATCTCTGCAAGCCAAATTCTTATGAAGTTATTCCCCAGTATAGAGAAATGTAATGATTTATACATCTAGATTGAATACCTGGGAACCTTTAAACATTCAAAATCATTGTGTCACTTTTGCAGGGTATATGATATGCTATTTTATGTATAGGCATATATATACATACATACATATGTATAGGCATATATATATATATATATATA
>JABTXL010004371.1:1567600-1624883 GCA_025134845.1 Neodon shergylaensis
ATATATATATATATATATATACACACACACACAAAGAAAGATCATGCTTGGAGATATCAGGTTTTATAATATTTTCAGTGGAACATTGAATCATCCAGGTTTCTTTATTTTCTAGAAGTGAGATTCTATCAAAATGCCTTGCAATGCTAGTGTGTAGAAATCCCAACACATTTGTAGTATAAGTTGCATGTTTCTTAAGTATTTTAGATTGTTGTGGTTAGTTGTTGATTAATTTGATATTTTGAGTATTCCTTTGAATACTTTGCAATTCTAGAAGTTGCAACAAAAATCAGTAATTCTGAAACACTGGCTTAGCTTCCAGTGTGAACTTAGCTGAAATAGCTAATTCTTAGCTTTATATTCAGCTTTAGCTTGGATGCTTGTCATTATATGGCAATGATGGTGGTAGAGGTATGGATAACTATAAGTGGAACAGTTAACAATTACATAGATATTTTCATTATCGTAATTTTATTAAGACATTCACATGTGTCCTCTTATTGTATGTTCACAGTCACCAGCAAGATAGGAGTTAATATTATACCCATTTTACACAGGAGAAGGTTGATTTTGAGATGTAACTTGGGCAAGGGAGCAAATCTAGAAGATCCTGGAGAAGTTCTTTCCAAGTTTTGTTATTTTTTTCCCATTTCTTTTGCTCTCTCCTTTTTTACTTCCTTTATTTCATTATTTTCTTAAACACAGGGACAATTTTACTAAATTTGGGGAGGAAAACAACAGAACAAGCTAAACAACTAAATCTTGGTAGTTGCCAGGAAAAGGGAGATGGAGAAGAGGGAGATGGAAAACCATACCTTTTAGAATTAGAGTCGAAGACAGTAGGAAGGTCAGCCATTGAGTTGGCAAGCAGCTTCCTGGCTGATGATGCAGTAGTATTGGGACAGGAGTAGTTTCATAAAATGATGAGAAAACTTGGTGTCAGCAAATGCAAGCATAGGTTTCTGGCTGGACACAACATGAAAGAGATGGAAAGAAGAAAGAGGAAAAGTCGCTTTGACTCCACACCATTGTGAGAGAGAAAGAGGAAGACAGGGAAAATGTTCTAAGGCTTTGCTTCTACTTTCCTCATAAAGCTGCAGTAAATTTGCTTGTTATGAATGACACTTCAAAATGGCTCATTTATTCTCAAAAAATAAAAGACTGAAAGTGAAATGGTATTATTATTTCAAGGAAAATTTCCTTGAGATAGGTAGATCATTTTCTTCATGCACATAAGAAAATTTACACTGGATATCATAAGCAAGACATGTGGTACACGCTGAGTGCAGATCATGTTCGGTTTGCTAGCAACGAGGGAAGGAAAGGACTGTGGTGTGAATTCATGGGTCTCCTCAGAATTCATGCTGAAGCTGAACGATATTAAGATCTGCAAGTGGAGAGTTTAGGCAAAGTCTTCCAAAGAGGGTTAGGTGGCAAGTCCAACTTTCCCTCTTTCTTGTTCCTTCAGCTCTTCTGCCCAGTAAGAGCACAGTGTTCATATCAAGTGATCAACTTCTCAAAAGAAGCCTTATCACACTAGGAGTCAGGTGCTGAGAAGTCAACATCCTAGGAGAACCCTCCCCATGTGCTCAGTCACATGCTTCCTTGATTTTAGACTCCCCAGATTCTGTGACTGTGAGAAATTAATTTTTATTGTTTATAAATTCCCAAGTCAGTGGTACATATAACAGGAGCAGGAATTAATCAAGGAAGAAATCTATGTATTTTTTTTCTTATTGTATGCTTTCATGGATATCTCTTTAGTGGATCACCAATGAAGTAACCAAACGTGAACCTACTCTAAGCTTTTTATGAAGGGAATGCATATTGAATTTAAGGTGAATTACTTTTATGCAAAACTGGACCAGAAAATCTCCACCTTTTTTATTAGTACACTGATGAACAAACAACCTCCCAGGGGATGGAAGAGTTCACTGTGCTGCTCACCTCCGTCCATGGAGAAAGTCCAAGAGGATCTTTGTAAACGATGACCTTTTGGGTTAGGTTGCCTTTGTTTTAGGGCATCATTAACCTGGACCAGTAGAGGGTCCCTTCATGCTTATCCTAGACCGGCTCTGACAATCGAGAATATCTTCAGACATTGAAATTTATCTCTTTACTTTGATTTATGGACCCAAAAGGATCCCCAGGGCTTTTCATTGTTCTGAATTATGTGGAGGATGCTCATAAGCAATTTCATTGCAAAAGTGAGGAAATGGCATAGTACCGAACTGAGACTGTTCTTATGGAATTAACAAAATAAACAAGATAAATGGATACAAATGTATGATGAATTGGTTCTTTTGCCAGAGATTTGCCCTCAAATGTTTAGAATTTACGCACAGACTTCTTTCAATGACACAGAGCTATCTGAAGGAAATGACATTGTTATCTATTTTAAAAGAATTTACATGACAATTCTTTGTAATTGTGTTGCTCTGATATTATTATGTTCAAGATAATAAGTAAGTCAAAGCAATCTGTTTTCCATATGAGCAGATGCTAACTTGTGCTCTTGTAAGATGAGTGAAAAGGGGCTGGGGAGATGACTCGTCTAGCAAAGGGCTTGCCCTACCATCATGAAAGATCTAAGCTTCTGTACCACCCTCTTGAAAAAGCCCAATCCAGCAGTATGTATCTACAATACCAATGCTGGAGACACAGAGACAGAAGGATTGCTAGTGCTCCTTGCCCAGACAGATTAGCAGAATCAGTGAGTTCCATGTTTACTCAGAGACCATGTTTACTCATAAAATAAAGGAGCAATTAAGGAAGGAACCTGATGCCAATCTCTGGGCTCTGCACACATGCATGTAGTGTACTGTATATCTGTACACAAGCATGCGTGCACTTGTGCTCGCTTACATACCAAGAACATGAAACAATATTAACTGCAAAATTTGTTTTCTCTTGGTTTGAAAAAGTTCATGTATCAGTTTTTATGGGTTTTAACATATTTGTCACGATTTTATATTTGTTTATTTTGGACTCTTAATGTGGTAGTCACTTCAGATCCCACAGAGTTCTAGCATTTGATGAGCATTTGAAATGTCTTGTTCGCTAATTTGCCTCCTGAGAAGCCATTTCATTTTCTGATGGCTTTGGCGAGAGGGCGGGGAAGTAGGGAGTCTACTCCCCAGCAACGCTGGAAAGCCTTTTCACAGCAGGGAAAGAAGGTAACATTGGTTATTTATAACACAGTTCTTTAGCCCTTCCAAGAGTTCCTGTGGGGAGAAAATGAATTTTAGTTCTTTCATTGCAGAGAGCAGAGGCAGCAGTTTGAATAGCTTACATAGCTCATCCTGGCTTCTTATCACTAAAATCTCAAAAGTCCTGCCTTGGATAGTCTGCTCTATATGTTATCTCTGCCATAGAGGAGGATGGGACAGCAGTCTGTATTTAAGGGCTTACAATATTGAGCTCATAAATCTACTGCTTTCAGACAATACTAACTTTGTTAATAAAGTGATAGTCAATGAAATAATTTAGATATGATACATATTTTGGTTCTGTAGCTTCACACTGCATAACAAAATCCACCCTTTATAATGTTTAAATTCAGGTTCTAGAGAGATTACTCCGCAGTTAAGAGCACCGGCTGCTCTTCTAGAAGACTCAGGTTCAATCTCCAGGACTCACGTGACAGCTCACTGCTGCCTATTACTCCGGTTCCCGGGGATCCAACCATTCTTGCCTCCACAGGCACTCATGTGGTGCACAAACATACATGCAGACAAAACACCCACATGCATAAATAGAGTAAGTGAAAAATATTTTTAAAGTTGTCTAAATTAAATGTGTATGTCAGTAACTTGAATCTTTAAATATATATTTTCAATACAATTGCTAAATTTTAATGCAAGGAAAAGGTAAATTTCAGGTTCTCCAGCAGTTTATTATTTGGCTTTTTAAAAATAATATCTCATAGACTTAGTCAGTCTTATTTGCTATAACAAACGTCTACAGGCATAAAATAGTGATAATTGACAGTTAAAACATTTATTAATTGTTTTCTAGTCTTGAAAAATATTGGATACTATTTCACAAACTTATTAAAAAAACCTCATTAAAAATTGCACTTGGTATTACTTTAAAATTGAAAGTGTTGTCACTTTAATTTATGTGATCCTACTTTTAAATATATGTGATTTTATAAATATTGTTAAATCTATTGCAAGAATTCTAGGAATTTCACTTGCTGATGTTTGAAGAATTTAATGAAGTTGCGATTTGTTATGCATTATAGTTGCTTTTTTACTGCTAATAGGTTGAGAATATTTTTTAATTGATACTTCAGTCTTTATAATCCAATTCAGTATTCTCTTTTCTTCCAGAGGAAACAGAGCTACTTAGATACCCTGAAAAGCTCTTCTCTATGAAGCAAGAGTTTGAAGCTTTCATCCTTATTTACATATATCCAATCTTGCTGAGTACCACCAATATGCACATTCCAGCAATTCTTAAATAATTGTAAAACCATCTTAACATTCTTCCAACAGGCATTGTTCTGTTACAGGTATTGTCTCGGCTATTAGTTCATGTCTTGTAGTCTTTCTCAAATGACGCTGTTGCTATGTTTTTCTGAATGCCTATGGTCGTGTAATTTCTCTGGCCCACTCACCATTGTATTCATTATTAAACCTAACCCCTGCCACCTATCACTTACACTTGGTTTCGAACTGTCATTCAGTATCTTTTCCTAAACATTTTTCAAATTATTGAATGGAATAATATTTCTATTTCTGCTAAGGTTTGTGTATATCTTCCAAAATACATGGTAAAATTTAATTGGTACTGCAGCAGTAGTTAGAGTTCGGGCCTCCACGAGGTGGTTGGGTGTTCTCAAGAAGGTATCAGGTTGATTTTAGGGGAGTGGTTGGTTATAGAGACAATTCCTAATTCAAGGGATGACTTAATTCAGGCTTCTTCGCTTTCTCATGCCAGCTTACTTCCAGCTTGTATGACACAGCATGTAGGCCTTTATTAGATCTAGCACCATGCTCTTGAAATTGCCAGCCTTCAGAAGTGCTCATCAAACTTATTTATAAATTACTTATTCTGTTGCGTTTTATTATAATGGGAGAAAAACCCATGCAAAGTAAGGCAATTTCTCCAGGTGAAAACTTTTTTTTCTGGGGGGGGGGGATTAAATATATTTTCTTCTATTTCCACATACTTACACTCTTCATTGGGGGACGTTCTTTCAGTTTCATGCACATGGTTTTGTTGCATTTTGTGAGAGCTGTATTTGCCATGACATACACTTGCAGACAGCACCTGCTGCCTTGTCCCTTTCTTCCTCTGCTGAACTGATGATACTGTTGGTTAACCTTGTATTTTATTTCCAGAAACTACTCCAGTTGATTTGACTTTGGTGGATAATTTTGCATCACATTGTGGAATAGCTGTAGAAAACAGAGAAACTCCCCAATATGATTATAAACACATTTGGAGAACCAAGTGCACAGCTTAACAGCCGTGAGTGTAAAAGTTGGCAAAGAATAAAGTTTGAGATGCCGTACCAAGGCCTTGCTCAGGAAAGGAATGTTTCAGATTTGCTTTTCTTGACTAGCTTCTGAGAACATTTCACATTTTAAATATGTACGTTGTAGAAATACATCCTTTGGTGAAAGCCAAATATATATGTACAAATATGTACATACTACATATGTGCAGTATACATGCTGCTCATTGCATCCCTCTCATCCCTGTCACCCATGGCTGAGCCTATATATGCAGCAAATATTTGTGTCTTTTAAGGCCCCTACTCAGCTGTCTTTTGGAGAAAATGTCCTGTTCTTATCTTTTAGGATTAGCCTTGAACGTCTGAGCCATCTCTCTCTCCTGCACAGATGCCATGCTCTTTAAAGATAGAATATCTCAGTAGATTTGGTGAATTATTAAGGACTCTGACCTCAGAGCTATTTCCCCGTCATTGCCAAACTACCGGAGATCTTCTCACTTCAGGTTCCATGGCACAAATATTGCTGTGGAGAACTCCAGCACTGAGTCTCTTGGTGCTATGTCCAAATGGTTTCCTTTGTCTCTTTGTGAAAGTAAAGGCCAATTTTTGACTGGAGGTTAGGGAAAAACCTTTTTGCTTCTAGTTTAAGGTCTTATTTCTGTAAGTGGATTAGAAGCTTTTATAAGACAGAGACTATGGCATCTCTCGTGTCTGTCTGAGAAACTTAAGTTTCTCAGGCTATCTTGTTCAAGGAGGCTGCTGGGCCTCTTAGCCACTACTCAGTTATGTTATGCCATCTCTTTAAAGGACTTGTTCAATCGCACCTCAACTACGGCTGCAGGTAGTCGCTTGAGAGGAGTTAGTACGTAGCTACGTACCTTCCCTGGACACGTCACTTCAGTTTCTACTGAGTGAAAATGTGTCTTCTAAAGTTGCTTGCCCACTTCTATACACACACATGCACACACCATACAGATAGACATCCACACATACACACAGTATCTTTGAGCAACATACTTATTTATTCTTTCAAGAAACTATCAAATATCACATATTAATCTCATAAATATTTCATTTTAATAAAATTTATAAACATACACTGTATGATGGAACTATTGAAATTTCAAAAGGTGTTTATTATATTGTTTATTCATGGGCCTGTCAACTTTTTAAAATTAATTAATTAATTTATTTTTATCCTGACTACAACCTCCTCTCCCTCCTCTCCTCCCACTCTCTCCCAACTCAGTTTCCCACTTCAATCCCTTTCCACAAGCACTCATAAAGGGGAAGGCCTCCCATAGGCTTCAGCAATGCATGGCATATCAAGCTGCTATAAGAGCAGGCACCTGCCCCCGTATTCAGGCTGGGCAAGGCAAGACAGCATGAAGAATTGTTTGCCAAGTGTTGTAGTAATATTTTATTTGTATTTTAATAAATAAAGCTTATCTAAAGATCAGAGTACAAAGTTAAGCCACTAGAGACTAGGGAGTAGTAGCTCACATCTTTAACCCCCAAAACTCAGGAGACAGAGGCAGAGAGATCTCTGTGAGTTCAAGGCTACCCTGAGCTACACAGGATTGATTAAGAAACAAATCCAGGTGGTGGTGGCTCATACCTTAAATACTAGTATTTGGGAGTCACACACCTTTAATCCCAGCACTAGGGAGGTGGAGACAGGAGGGATATGGCTGAGTAGAGAGAGGAATATAAAGGGGAAGAGACAGGAACTCACTGGAGTGTGGAGTCTGAGGTTTAGTGGAGGCACAGTGCAATCTGGGCAGTCTGAGTATCTCCCCTTCAGTCTGAGCACTGGTAGAGGTTAAAGGTCTTTCTAGTGGCTTACCGGCTTACCGATCTGCTTCTCTAACCTATTTTTTAAAATTACCAGCATGACAAATTACCCCAGATGAGCAACTTGAAAGATGTGCTTTGGTTTTAGAGGTTTGAGTCTGCTCTCACTTGGGTCTATGGTGGCATAATACATCATGAGGTATATGTATGGCAGGGGTATATGTGTATTATGGCAGTCTGGAAGCAAATAACAAGGGGGGGGGGCGGGTGAGCATAGATAGATCCCAGTATGCTCTCCTCTGTAACTCAGCTTTTTTTCCCTTAGGCTCCTGAGGGTTCACCACCCTCTGTTTGCACGGTAACCTGATGGTTAGGACTTTGAACCTGTGGGTCTGGGCAGAGTGTGGGCTGTGGATTTTTGCTTTAAGTTATAGTAGTCTTTTATTATAATTATGATTTTCCAAGTGAATATAGAATCAAGTGCAAAATCATTTCAGTCTTTTAAGGTTTGTAGTAGTTGAAAATGCAAGTATACAGTTTATATTCCTGCATCACATACATATTTTTAAAGATGGAGTCTTATTTGTTTGCTTGCTTGTTTTTTGTACTTGGAAGACAGGCAGTTTCTTCTGTGTGTGTAAATATGTTTGTATCTTATAAATTATGCTGAAAACTTGGGGAAAACTTCATTGAATGAACTTGTGCCATTTGGGAAAGGGGGTGCTTTCTTACCAAATAGCACAAGTCAATTAGAAATTGCTACTTCTCACAGACAAGACACTAGAGCAGGCTTCCTGCCTATGGGGAGGGTGGGCAGATGGGGTATAGGAGAGGGCTGGGTAGGCTGTAGGGGCAACATGGCCAAGATGAGAGCGGCTCCTCAGGTATGGCTGCTATTACATTTGGGTTTTCAAGTCCTCTCTTGCCTGATGCAACTTTTCAGAAGATGGAGACTGGAATTCTTATTGCAAATGTCCAATATGTTTTGGAGTTTCACAAACTACTGGAGTTGAATTCATCCTGCAGGCTGCTGGTTTATAGCCTGGACCCTGATGATGTAGTTATAAAATCATTCACTCACCTAAAGAAATAAGTTGTAGCAGTGGGCCAGGAAGTTTGAAAGTCAGTTAGAGTTTCAAACTATAAATAAACAATTGGCCTGTATTGTGAATATCTTAGAATAATGCATGGTTTAGTATCTGCCAACAATTTGATGTTAACTTAGACATATGGATTAAGTTAATTTATTCATCTTTATTGCTGTGGTCAGGACTTTGGCCTGATCTATGGGCACTGTTTGAATTTTATGATTATTTCTTTGTATATAAGTGCTAGCTACTGTTCTCCATTCTAATCTCTCTTTACTGAAAGTATAGGGAGAAAGCTTGCATATAAGCAGAGTGAAAAAAAATCCTAAATTTCCAAGACTTTTTACTTATAAATGGCCTTATTATTTCCAAATGAAATGACATTATTTTTAGCTACTTGTCTTTAATCAAAGCATTTAACGAAAAACGTTTACATTAATTTTCTTGGAAACAATTCTCTTCATATTATTTCATCAGCTTATGTAATATTTAATTAATCTAGATAATTACAGTGTAAAATAGGGCTAGCAAAACAAGTTTGGGAAAAAATAAGACCAACCCTTGGCAACCATTCAATCCAACAGATGGGGAAAAAGTATACAGGAATATAAAGATTAGCTTCTCAGCCACAGAATGCGGTGGGATGTGGTCAGTGATCCGTGGCTTTCCAGGGAAGACTCTGGATCACAGATTGACACATTCAAATGGTTAAGGTTAGGGCAGTTAGCAACAAGGATTGATGCTTTGTCTCATAGTGCTCTCCATATTTCTTGTTATGACTCATTCTGATCTACAGTATCGGCTTCTTTATATGACAGCCTTGGAATCAACTCTTTTTGGTGACTCACAGAGTTTCTCTGGAGCTGGATAACTCTACGCTGGATGGAGAGACATTGCTGACATGCAGTATCTTATGTATATCAGGTGATGCTCTGAGTCCAACATCACCACACAAGGGGGGGGGCTACAAAGTTTTAGTAAAATGTTTGCTTTGTGTAAGTCTACAGAGTCACACATTGGAAGGAGATGTTTTTGATGTATGAGAAGAGAATATTCCAAAGTTCAAGTTACTTCCCATGGGAAAAACAATCTTTATGTTTTCATCCACAATTTCCATTCCATTTTTATTCAGTTCTTCCATAGAACAATTATATATCTTCACAAATAATGGTTTGTGCTTAGATTTAAAGTCAGATTTGTCTTTGTAAATGGCTCATGTTCTTTTTAAGGAATCTAAAAATAATCCATGCAGTTTTATTCCACCAGGATCATTATTTTTAATGTATTATTGGTAATTGTTTAGCTTCATCCACTGAGCTGACTACATTAAATCTTAGGAGTATTGCTTAGACTCACAGATATGTATATTTACTTTTAAAATGGCAGATATCTTTCAATAGTAGAATTATAAAAAGCGTGATATTTAGCTATCCAGCCACTTGCTTTTAAAATACTTAGAATAAATGACTTTTCGTATTACTTAATAATTGACAATGGCAATAATAAGCAGTTAAAGTGGGCATTTTAATACTCATCAGGACATACTTGTGGAATGGCCACTTATTGGTCTAAGGACATTTTTCAAAATGATCTTTAAATCTGTGGAGGTTTTTCTTAACAGTTTCTTGGACTCTGCCCCCACATATATGGAGCTGAATCTTTAAGTGGGGTACCTGGGTCCACAGCATTATTAAGCCCTGATGGTGGTTTTTATAGAGAGTGGCACTTGCATTCCATGGAGAAATCAAAAAAGCATTTCTTCGTACAGTGGACCAAACATTGTTAAAACCTGGTGGAAGACACGGAATAATCTCCCAGGGCAAGAATTCACCCTGGATATCTTGACAGTTTACCTGTGTGAACTCAGGACGTTTGTTCTATCATGCTATGAAATGACTAATCATTAAACTGCTGGGTCTGGGGGCCTGAAGAGATGGTTTAGTGGTTAAGGACAGCAGCTGCTCTTCCAGAAAAACCTGGGTTCAATTCCCAGCACTCACAACCTCCTGTAACTCCAGGTCCAGGGGATCAGACACCCAGTTCTGACTTCCCCGGGTACGGAGGCATGCACTGGTGCACACTCATACATGCAGGCAAAACACCTATCCATATAAAATAAAGGAATTTTGATGTGCTAGATCTGGAGTAGAGGTAGGCTGGCTGTATTGACAATGTTTCCAAAGGGAAACTGGGTCAGGATGTCACCCATGGTTGGAGGAAACAAACAGGAAAGTCAACGTAGGTACATGAAAAGAATAGTGCAAAGGATCTGACTCTGATTCACCTTGATGAAACAAGGGGATCGAGACTCAGGCATTTCTTTTAGCCAATCATGGGTCAGAAACCTGCAATCAAACCCTGGTTCTGACTGACCAGTATCCCAGGCCCCAGGATTACAACAGGACATGGTCACTTATTTTTGAGTCTATAATTGAGCATCTGTTCACATGCTGGGGACATCTAGAAATGGAGATTTATTGATAGTTCATTGTAAATCACATTAAGAAATCTATTTTATTTTTCTTTGAAAAGATACCCATTCTCTTTTTCACATGTTAGTGCTGTTCTCAAATCGATTAAAAATCTATCAAAACATTTCAGGCTCTGTGTAATGAAGCACTCAAGCAATCTATTTATTTATTTTATGGATACGGATACATAGATACAGACATACTGTTTTTTTTGTTTTGTTTTGTTTTTCGAGACAGGGTTTCTCTGTGGTTTTGGAGCCTGTCCTGGAACTAGCTCTGTAGACCAGGCTGGTCTCGAACTCACAAAGATCCGCCTGCCTCTGCCTCCCAAGTGCTGGGATTAAAGGCGTGCGCCACCACAGCCCGGCTTCAGACATATTGTTTATTTAATTAATTTTTATTTATTTTCCATACTGACTAGTTTCCCCTCCGTCCTCCCCTCAGTTAGTTCCCACTCTCCATCCCCTCCCCTTCCTGTCTCCATCCAGAAAGGGGCAGGCCTCCTATGGGTTGGAACAAAGCATGGTGCATCAAGTTGCATCAGGACCTAGCTTCTCCCTCTGCATCCAGACTGGGCAAAGTGATCCAGCATGGGGATCAATTTCCCTAAAGGCCGCTAAGAGTGAGGAACAGGTTCCAATCTCACTGCTAGGAGCCTTACAAACAGATCAAGCTATGCAACATGCAGAGGGCCTAGGCTGGTCCCATGCAGGCTCCCTAGCTGTTATTTCCTTTGCATGTAATAGAGTGATTGAATAGACAATATTGATGTTTATATCCATATCACTTTGAAACATACATATAATTCTCTTGTTATTAAAGCACATTTTCCTCTGTCTGAAATCACGTTTTTACCTTCTGAAAATACCATGTGAAATATTCTAAAGTTAAAGACCACATGGCCTCACAGTCTACTATAGAGGTGAATGTTTGGAATATGAGCTAGCTACTGAGAAAGTTATGTAGAGTCATATGTGGGAGATCTCAAGGGTAGGGTGGAATTATTTTATAGAAACTCTCAGGGAGAGAAGAACACACAATAGACAAGTTTCTTAAGACTGTTTAAGTGGGCTTGACTTCACATTGGAGTAGCTGTGTCCTCACTGGAAAACTGCTGCTCAGTTCTTTGCCCAAATTGTGTGGAACTCCCGAACATACTTTCATGCCTTTTGTGTCTCTGCATGTAAATATATAACTGTATCGAATGCTGCATTTTGAGAACTGACATCCCAGCTTTTTAATGCAGTTTGCATCATTAGCCCATGTTTTCCATATGCTTTTAAATCTCCAGGATCATTAACCTTTTAGATAATGGCAAAGCTTTTTTGAAATTTGTTCGGGAAACAATTTAACCATGTTCTAAAAGTACTATTCTTTATCGCCACATATGTTACATAATATGTATGCAAAAGTGCCCAAGAGATATCATTTAAGATATACTCTTACAATAATGTTTATTTAAAATGTTGACATTGCATAAGTTACTCAGTCTGGCAAGGAATACAAAAAAATCCATGACTCATTTGGAATTCATTTCCCTGTATAGTAAGAGATAGAGGTCTAGTTTCACTCTTGTTACTGTGGATGTTCAGTACTGCTTGCCACAGTTTCAAAGATTGTTCTTTGGATTTATATTTTTCAGAGTGTTACTCTGTGTGTGTTTTTTCCCCATCCCACACAACTCTGTTCATTGTATACTTTGCAGAAGCTTCTGATGAAACCATTCTACTTTTCTAGTTTCTCTTCTCTTGCTTGTGAAACAGTTGAATGGCAGGAAATCACTAGAGAAAGGAGACGAATCAGGGCGGTCTTTGGGGGATAACCATCTCTG
The DNA here is from genome assembly GCA_025134845.1 of Neodon shergylaensis. Lineage (NCBI taxonomy): Eukaryota > Metazoa > Chordata > Mammalia > Rodentia > Cricetidae > Neodon > Neodon shergylaensis. The sequence continues at coordinate 1,580,249 of JABTXL010004371.1, forward strand.
AACTCATTTTGTTGTACTTTTTGCTTCCTGTTTACTGTGATGTGAGCTGTTGTCCAGCACAGGATCCAGTAACCATGTTTCTTTTTTCTAAGTCAATGGGGCCCAGTGATCAAGCAGTGAGCCCTTTAAAACTTTCATCCAAAATAAATCCTTTCTCCTTTCATTGTTCACTCCCCTATTTAGCTACAGTAACAATAAAGGTAACTAACTGTATAATATGAAGAGCTCACTCTAATGTAAATGTAATCATATCAGGATTGGCCTTTTGTCTGTAACAGATGCATTGGATCGATTTTAGAGCTTTAAAATAGAATCCTGGGAACATAGACTGGACTGAGCGAGCTTTGGCTCAAAATTTTCTGTAAACCTAAAACTCTTAATAATTAAATTATTAAAAAAGTACATCATGCGATTTTTTCAGCTTCAATATTTTTCAACATTGTGTAGGTGATTTGTCCCTTCCAACTATGCTGAAGAAAAGGTAGGAGGTTCTTGACAGGGCTAGGGTAATTTAGTAGAAAACTATTAGAAGTTAGAGGAGCATTTGATCAAAGAATGGGATGAGGTTAACACATTGTTATTTCTGACATTGCAAATGTCTTGCTTTGTGATTAGACCATCTGTGTTTGTTAATTGGTGCTCATGGAAGGCAGACTCTACTCCCACAGTGCCTGGGAGACTAGGGAGCTATCTTTCTAGATGATTCAGTCTTACAGGAATAGCCCCCAGCTTCTGAGAAAGACACTGCTCACTTATACATCTGGCAAGAGGCCTTAAAAAAGATTTATACCTCACAAAGATAAAGAATTCACAATTACAATTTCCCTTCAAGTAGATGGTGACAGTAAGCGGAGGTCAGAGTTTAAGGTGAGGTAGAAGCCCATCTAAGGTTTAGTTAAGCCAAGGGACTTGGGAAGATCATCATCATCCCCATCACTTTCATTTCTTGATCCTCATGATTAGAAATGTCAGCTGTAGAAGAAAGTGAAGTCTATTTGGAAATCTCATTTTTCTGTTTGCTGAGGTTCTGACCCTAATTCACAGATGTTCCTCTGTGTAGAGGAGGTTTAAACTTCAAGAGACGAACTACCGAGTGGTAAAAGTGCTGGGACTCTATTAAGTCTCAGAGAGTTCTCTTTAGCATTTTTATCTGTTTTCTGTGACTTTCATACATGTATACAATGTCTTTAGTCATATCTACCTACCCCAAACTTCACCTGCCTCGGAATCCCCTCCTCTATTACATCTCCCTTTCAACTTCATATCTTCTCTTGTACTTATAAAAGAAGTGATTTGATTCAGTGCTGCTCATATGCTCTTAGTTGCGGGTCACCCTATCAATGGTTGTAACCAAAGAAAGATGACTATCCCTCTTATGCCATTAATGCCTTAGCTAGGGATATGGCTTTCTAAGGTCTTCTCCCATCCATCCTGGAAACTGTTAGTCCTGTAGAGTTTTTATCGACCACTAAAAATATTATGTTTCCTGAGAACCCTACTGTGTAACTAAACCTAAAAACTAATCTATAAAATTATAAAAAAATTGAGCCATGTTATGCATTTTTATATAACTTACTTTAATAATACTTTACTTTAAATGCTCATTTCAGGCTATGCATTTAAAGTATGCAACATACATACATCAGAGTGAAATGTTAACTATAGTGAAATAAATAACATATTCTATCTTTCAGAGTTATCTTTGCTTTAGTAGTAATTGTAACTTAAATATGTTCTCATAACAAATCTTCATTATATAATACAGTAGAACTAGCAATTGTCCTCATGAGCATTAGGTATCCAGATTCATTATTTCAAACCAAAATGCATTACACTATTTCTTCTCACCCTGCAACTCCTAGTTCCTGCCTCATCCCCTGAGGATCTTTACTATATGCTTCTAAATATTCATCTTTTAAAAAATTAGATTCTACATATGGCCATTTTCTTTGTATCAAGCTTACTTTACTTGAAGTGGTGTGTTCTGGATTCATGCATGTTCTTACACATGGCAGCAGTTCCCTGTCAGTAAGGCTGAGTGTACCTCTTTTATGTATTTGTCTTATCAATGTGTACTTAGGTCATTTCTGGATTTGAGGTTGGTGAATAAAGTTGTGGTGAACACAGTACAGATATCTCTATAAAGCACTAATTGCATTAATTTTATTTACTTTTTTATTTATCCATCCACAAGAATTCTGCATCACATTGTCATTCTACTTTTAATTTTTGGTGAGCATCTACCATTTGTACTAGTTTATATATTGACCAATAGTATTCAAAGGTTTCCAGTTGCTTGTGTTTCTAGTAATGCCCATTCTAACAGGACTGAGGTGATCACTCATCACAGTTTAGACTATTTCCCTTTCAATATCATAGGGATATTTATATATATATATATACATACACACATATATATATGTAACATACACACACATATAGATATAGATATATTTCAAGTTCAACATTAACACACAAAACTGATATTGATTGCTGGAGTAAGGTGGCTTTGCTTCCTATTTGGGTAATCTTCATTGAAGAACATTATTTTTCTTATTTCCATAACAGGGTCATTCCTTTTCTATTTGCCTTTCATCTCTTGAACAGAAATAGTGTGCTGACTTTTCTTCCTGATGCAAAACTCAACAAATGATGAATGAATGCATTTCCACTCTACTTTCTTGACTCTTATTGGGTTGTGCACGAAAAAGCATTATCATTCAAATGTTCTTCTAATCATGAGTCTCATAGCATTACCAGCAATCAGAACAGATTTGTAATTTGTGAGCCATGTGTGAGGAGAAGATATCATGCTTCACTGAGAAAATAGACAATTTTGTGAAGTATTGGCCATTTATCTGTCAAAGTGGGCTATTATACATTGAACCACAGCAAGAAGCTATCATCTACTTTCAATTCCTTTCATTTATTCTTTAATGAAGGGTATTTTTTTGTTTCTTGTATAAAGCTGATCCAAATTCTATATTTGAATTCACCTTTGACAAAAATAGATAAGTGAAAATATTAATCAGGAGAACACAATTTGAATGATAAAATTAGAATTACTAGGTTGCCTGCAATTATAAAATTTAAAAATATCATTCATTGAGAAGCAATGAGGGCACAGAGAATAGTATGGAGCATCTTTTATCCTCCACAGGCTCCTCTCACCACTGCGGGTTGTTTTCTAATGTGCCAGACATGAATACTGTTCCATTGTGTGCATGTAGAGGCCATTATCTTTGTAGAACTTCAAAATGCTGAAGAGTTTTTTTTATTTATATAGAAATAAGTATAGAACTGGTCATTATAAGACTTGATTTTTTACTTCTGTTCTATAATTCACAATGTATAAATGTTGTAGCCTTAGATGAGCCATTAAGTTTTTCTGAGATGAGACTGCTTCATCTGAAAAATGTAAATAATAAAAGGGGTTCTTGTTTTGTCTGTTACAAAGTTGTAATAAGCAGCAAATAACTTGAGGCATGCTAGTGTACCTTGTCACCATAAAAGACTATAGAGGATTATTATTTATGCTCCAATGCATGCATTGGGCATGTTCTGTATAATCTCTATTTTCAGAAACTTACACTCCATCATGTTGACATTTGCTAATTTTAAATCATGCTGCAAATGAATGACTCAGATTGGAACACCTGCTATCATAATTTCTTAAGAAAATGAGTATCATTTGATTTACTAGAACATTTTATCTTAATAAGATCAGTTCAGCATTTATTAGCATGTATTAGCCCTGTAATTCCCTTAACAGGCTATCACACTTGATTTTTCTCTCAGATATCAGAGCAGTAGTTGCATTACTCTCCAACAAAACACTCAGCAGGCACCACTGAACTTCATAGTTCTTAATGCTTTTCCAGAAATACTCTAAAATGTATAGCATTTGAAAATACATACATATAACATGATAGTTTGTCCTATAAGAATGATATATTTTATATTATATGTTCTGTATTGCTAAAAATGATAACTATAAATTTAAACAAATGGTCTTATATTAATCTTCATTTGCCATTACATTTTAATAGATTCAATTCATCCACCCTTTGAAGTTGCCATTACATTTTTAAAATGACTACAAAGAGAAATATCACAGGAGGCCATCTTAAAATAAATGTGGCTATTAGAACATGAAGACAAAATAATTTTTATTTGTAAGAAATTCGTATATATTCCACACTTTCTTCATCCATTCTTCCATTGAAGGGCATCTAGGTTGTTTCTAGGTTCTAGCTATTACAAATAATGCTGCTATGAACATAGTTGAACAAATGCTTTTGTCATATGATAGGGCATTTCTTGGGTATATTCCCAAGAGTGGTATTACTGGGTCCAGGGGTAGGTTGATCCCAAATTTCCTGAGAAATCACCACACTGATTTCCAAAGCGATTGCATTCCCACCAGCAATGGATGAGTGTACCCCTTACTCCACAACCTCTCCAGCAAAGGCTATCATTGGTGTTTTTGGTTTTAGCCATTCTGACAGGTGTAAGATGGTATCTCAAAGTTGTTTTATCACCAAGGAGGTTGAGCATGACCTTAAGTGTCTTTTGGCCATTTGAATTTCTTCTGTTAAGAATTCTCTGTTCAGTTCAGTGCCCATTTTTTAATTGGGTTAATTAGCATTTTAAAGTCTAGTTTCTTGAGTTCTTTATATATTTTGGAGATCAGACCTTTGTCTGTTGTAGGGTTGGTGAAGATCTTCTCCCAGTCAGTGGGTTGCCTTTTTGTCTTAGTGACAGTGTCCTTTGCTTTACAGAAGCTTCTCAGTTTCAGGAGGCCCCATTTATTCAATGTTGCCCTTAATGTCTGTGCTGCTATGATTATACGTCACTGGACATGAAGTACCCACAGAGAGATGTTCTTCTGTATTTGTGTTGCTTTCATTGGTTATTAAAGAAACTGCCTTGGCCTAGTTGATAGGGCAGAACTCAGGTAGATGGGGAAGACAGAACAGAATTCTGGGAGGAAGAAAGCAGAGACAGGCAGATGCCATGGTTCTCCTACCCTAGATGAACACTGGTTAAACTCTTTTTCAGTAAGTCATGACCTCCTGGTGTTACACAGATTGGTAGAAATGGGTTAGATCAGGATGTGAGAGTTGGCCAAGAAGAACCTATATATAATGGGATAGGCAGTAATTTAATTAATACAATTTCTGTGTGATTATTTCAGGTATAAGCTAGCTGGGCAGCAGGACACAGCCTGCTGCTCCTATTACAACTTGAGAGTGAGTGGGTCTCTGATCCTTGTGCCTGCTCTTGGGACTCTTTTCCTCTTGTTGGGTGCATATCCAACTTTGATATTAAAGTTCTTGCTTCATCTTATTATATTTTATATTGTCATGTTTTGTTCTTATCTCTTAGAAGTTTGTTCTTTTCTGATGAGAGACAGAAAGGGGATGGAAGGTGTAAACTAACTGGGAGGAGTAGAGGGAGGCAAAACTATAGCCAGAATATATTGTATGAGAAAAGAATATATATTCAACAAAAGAAAAAAGGGGAAAGTAAAAAAATAATGTACCAACAGAGCTATTCAACTATGCCCAGATAATCAGTCAAATATTATTATGGATATTTCTCTGTATACATATTTTGATTTACATAGAAGCTGGTGGACTTTGAATATAGAATATTAACCTTCAAAAAAGGAAACAATAAAACCTAGTTAAACTTCTCTTTATGTAAGTTGTTTCTTGTTATTATGTTTCATCTCAGCAAAAGAAATGAATTAATTAAACAGCATTCTTACTCTGTATGTTATAGTAATTTCTCATGTCTGCAGGCAGCCTACTGTGATGGTTTCTTTCATTCTGAGATCATTGTAGTTTTAGTGTTCTAAGATAATGCAGATTCGAAAAATATCTCATATCTGGATTCCTATTGTCAATACATCTCCTTCTATATAACAGAATGCCATTTATCATTAAAAATGAAAGGAAAGAAAGTCGTAAACACCAAATTAAGCATTGGGGTAAAAATGTGCACAATTCCTGCAATGTGAGGAGTTATGAGAGGTAGTAATAGTAACATATTTTAAGATGGAGAAAATAAAAAGAATAATTGATTATTACCCATACAATGTCATTACATGGCAAGATATAGACATGGAAGCTCATACGTGAGCCCATGATTCTCAGATAAACAGAGTTTTAAATTCTTTATTATTCCAGGAAAGGAAGTATCACTGTGTTTGAAAAGCCACATGAAAGCATGGTGGCTTAACTGAAGATATGCATGATTTGATGGAGAATGTCTGAGTTAATGAAGAAACAAATATGACATCAGAAATTTTTAAATAATCTCTGAATTTTTCCAGTCTTTAACAGTTTTATTGCTGAGATTGGAGGGATAACTCAGTGGATAAAATGCTTGGTCAACTAAGTGTGATGACCACTTCGAATGACCAGAACCCGCATAAGCCAAAAATTGTAGCACACATCTACAACCATAAAGCATCTATACTGAGATGGGGAACAGGGATGGGAAAATCCTCACAAGCTTGTATTTCAGCTGGCCTGCCATACATAACCGTAATCTGGAGACCCTGCCTCAAATGAGGTGAGGTGAGGATGAACACCCACGGTTGTCCTCTGACCTCAACATGAGTACTGTGGTGCACGCATGAACATGAAAACGTATATATCATATACAAACATGCAAACACATTTTAAAAATTATTATGCTCCCTGGAAACTACCTAGATTTTCTAATTAATGTCTTTGAAAATTGGGCTGCACTACAACTTAAGGAGGACCTGAGAAAATGCATGATCACTGTAGCCCTTAAGGGAACCAATGTGGCCAACTCATTTATCTCTTTTTGTAATCCTCCTTATAAAAATACTCCTGATGACTTCATTTATAACATCCATACTTTCTAATGTGTATCTTATTTCCATGTAAGCATTTATTTTGACATGGCCTAAAACTTCTTAAGCTGTATATCTTGTAGTTGTATATTTTCTGAGCTGAAAATCTGAGAAATCATGAAAGACTTCTAAAATGTAATATTGAAATGCATTATAATTCTGAAGTTATGTTTTAAGTGTGTTTTTCAGAGTGGCTCTGGAAAGTACCACTCAAGACAATTTAACAAATAAATGATTAAGTGTACCTTCTTAAATCTATTTTTATCTTACTTTTTAAAATAAGAAAGTAAACTATACATTTTTTATTTTAAGTGATAATCCCAGTTTACACTCCATCCTCTCCTTCAGTTCCCTCCACCTACTCCCTATCCCCCCCATCCACTCTTCAAAGAGGGCAAGGCACATTGCTTTGAGGAAGGACCAAGGCCCTCCCTACTATATCTAGGCTGACCAAGGTATCCATTCAAAGAGAATGGGACCCAAAAAATCAGTACAAGCAGTAGGGATAAATCCTGATGCCACTACCAGTGGCCCCACAGTCTGCCCCAGCCAAACAACTGTCACCCACATTCAGAGGGCCTAGTTTGGTCCTATGTTGGTTCCTTCCCTGTTTATCTGGAGTTGGTGAGTTCCCATTAGCTCAGGTAAACTGTTTCAAGTGAGTGTCCCCATCATGGTGTTGACTTCTTTGCTTATATTCTCACTCCTCCCACTCTTCAACTGAACTTCCAGAGCTCAGCCCAGTGCTATACTACAGGTCTCTGCCTCTGTTTCCCTCAGTTGTTGTGTGAAGGTTCTATGATGACATTTAAGATAGTCATCAATCTTACTACAGGGCAAGGCCAGTTAGGGCACCCTTCCCTCTATTGCTTGTGGTCATCCTGTGGATTCCTGGGAATTTCTCTAGTGCCAGGTTTTTTCCTAGTCCCAAAATGGCTCCCTCAATCACAATATCTCTTTCCTTGCTCTTCATCTCTGTCCTTCCCCCCATCTCAACTACCCCAGTCCCTCACATTCACCTTCCCCTCCCTTTCTCTACTTTAAAAAATATTTATTATTTCATTTTATGTCTATGAGTTCTTTGTTTACCTGCACCCACATGTGCTATGTACATACAGTACTAGCAGAGATCAGAAGAGGAGGCTGAATCTCCTGGAACTGATGTTACTAAGAACTCTGAGTCATCATGTAGGTGCTAGAAACCAAACCCAAGTCCTCTGCGAGAGCAGCAAGTGTTCTTAACTGCTGAGCACCTTCCTAACCCTAACACTGTCTTTTCTTTTAATTTTTGAGATTATAAAATAATTATACCATTTGTCTCTTCCCTTTCCTACTTCCAACGCCCCTCCATCAAGTTCCCCTCTTTGCTTTCTTTCAAATTCATGGTTTCTCTTTTCACTAATGTATGTATTATTCCCTGGATACATACATACATACATCTCTCTGTCTCTGTCTCTCTTTCTCTCACACATAATCTTTTAAAGCCTATCCTTTATTGTAGATCACAGGGCTCACAGCTACCTAGCTCATAGCTATCCTATTTGCCCCTCACAGCCTGTGGCCTGCATAGCAACAGCACTTTCTCATACCGTGGAAGCTAGCCAGTAGGGAGAAGACTTCCTGGTCAGTACCAACTTGACTCTTACATGTCCTGTCTTCAAAGTGTGTGGGTTTCATGGTTTAAGTTGATGGTTGAGTTGAAGAGACCAGGTCTCTTCCTCAAGAGGACACTAGATCTCATTACAGATGGTTGTGAGCCACCATGTGGTTGCTGGGAATTGAACTCATGACCCTTGGAAGAGCAGGCAGTGCTCTTAGCTGCTACGCCATCTCTCCATACTCATGCATATCTCAGTAACATCATTGCATTAATTGTTGCATGCACATATGTTTAAGGTTAGCCTTTTAGATTGGATGAATTATCAGAAGTCAGATTGGATGGACAATCATGAAGCTTGTCTCTGGAGTATTAATTGCTGTAGTTTTTTATCTTTGGGTGGAGCCTTATGAGATTTCCTCCATTCATGTTTGATTGTCAACATGTGCTGTCCTTATGTGAGTCTTATTTAGTTAACCATATTGTTGAGAATTCACGGGTACAGCTTCTCTGTCATATATAGAAGACACTAATAACAGACATTCTAGTCTTCTTTCCCTTACAATCTTTATTTTTCTTCTTCTACAATGTTTTGAGTCTTAGTCGTAGGGGTTGCATAGTAGATGTATCTCAACCTTGACCTCAATCTGAAAATGACGATCCTGTCTCCAAGAATCTCAGAATGTACCTGAGAGCTGTCTACTCCTATTTTATAATCCTCTCTAGTTCTGAGATTAAAGACATGCACCACTGTGATTAAAATCATGCCCCACCCAGTTTCTATGGCAATTAGTGTGGGTACTGAAATTAAAGTTGTGTGTTAACACTGCCTGATTATAAGTCTGGCCAGTGTGGCTGTTTTACTTTTCTCATTCCCAGGCAAGCTTTATTTATTAAAATACATTTGAGATGCCACTACAACCCCTATCTTAATAGCTTCCAGGGTAGGGGCAGTTTATGTTTAAATGTTGGATCCTGGAAAGTTGACCAGTTCTTGCATTTTGAAAAGCAAGAGTCTCCATGTGGTTACTATGCATCTATCCAGAGTTAGCCACACATTCTACAAGCAATATAAGGGTAGAAAGTATAGTAATTATGTGTGTTACTTATGTCAGGTCTTCACCATATATTAAAATTTGATGAGTGGTCTAGACACAGAGAAGTCATCTTTAAAAATCATGTGTCTCCTTCAAACTTTTAAGATCATCCTGAAATATACTACTTGGGGGATACATGTAGTTCAAGAGTAAATAGAGGTGTAATTTGCCATTTGTACCAAATTAAATCAGACTTTTGGTTCAATCAAAACAGCTTGCAGCTGGATTTAATAATCTGATTTCCTGACACTCAGAGAAAAATTGAAGCCCTCCAAAAGGCCCCTGCTGATCTTCAACATGAAATACAGTTTGCTGGCAATTTCACTCAACCTATGAATGCTCTCATACTTAATAGGCTAAAAAATGCAAATAAAGCATAAGGTTAGCTGGAGATGGCTCTCAGGTAACATTTTATTACAGCTAGATGAAACACAGAGCACAATGCTTCTAAAGGATAATGTTTTTGTTCTGTCTCAAAGCAGCTATTTTGTTAAATATGCCATCAGATGAATCTCTGTATTAGTGTCCTGGGAGTACTGTTTTGACACTGAATGTGTTTTACAAACATAATAACAGGCTTCAAAAAAGAAATTGTGAAATTTTAAATGAATAACTTGCTATTTTCTTGGGAAGGTGATGAGACAGCCTCATGTGAATCCTCAAGCATCCATTAACTGCCTATTTTTCAAGAGTGGGGATCTAAACTTACAGCAACGTTGAATTTCAGCCAATTAACTCAATTTATTACAATTGGTAATTTTCAGTAGTCTTATGTACACATGAATAAGTGAAGGGTGTTCTGTATGATAAATGGATTTTCCAGAATGGAAGATTTCTTGTATTTGAAATCCGAGGCTCCCAGAGGAGATACTAACAGAAAATAGGTAGCACTCACCAAGGACAACTGAGGCAAAAGTTATAAAATGAAAGACTCATGGATAAAGCTAAGGGTGCTGTCTTGTCCAGTGGTCTATTGCTGTGAAGAGACAATATGACTGTGGAAATGCTTATGTGGGGCTGGCTTACAGGTTCAGAGTTTTAGTCCATTGTCATCATGATGGGAATCATGATGGTGTGTAGACAGACATAGTGATGGAGACTTAAACAAGAGTTCTCCATCTGGATAAGTAGGCAGCAGGAAGAGAGAAACACTGGGCTTGGCTTGAGCATCTGAAACACTAAAGCCCACCCCCAGTGACACACTTCTTTCAACAAAGTCATATCTACCCTGATAAGGTCACACCTCCTAAACTGTAACCAAGTAGTGTCACTTCTTAATGACCAAACATTCAAATATTTGAGTCTATGGGGGCCATTCTTATTCAAACCACCACCTATGCCAATAAGGAATATTGAAGTATCCAGGCTATCATAACAGTACAGTCATGTCCATCCCTTAACCAATGGGAAAAGAGGAATAAATGGATGTTTAGAACCCCATGAGTGATGCATCTTGGAAGTATTAACTTGGGAGGACCCGTGGTCTCCAGCAGAGGGAAAATAATGCAATCCACATCTCAGTAAGGAGAAGTTCAAGGCAGTTGAGTATCCCTGGCTAACTCAGACCTCTGTATCAACTGATCCCCTCATTTGACACAATTCAATGAGAATCCAGTAGGTTAAAGCAACCTTGTTAACACACTATATCATTCTCTAAGTCACTTGAGCCTTTCAACCTTATTAGAGCTATGCCTGCAATACAATAATACTGTCACTTTCAAAGAAAAAAAAACTAGCATGGAGTTCTTGGTATTAGAAACCTACCCCACGTAAAAATATTTTTTTGATAAAATAGTATAGTCGTCTATACTATATACTATACTATGCCTGTCCCATAAGTGGGTATGAACAACCAATTGATCTAGTTTTTCTTGCAGTAGATTTCACTTAGTTCCTCTGACTTTTGTACTTTTACCATTTTCTTCAAAGCAAAGAGCAGGCTGTTTGCTACCAAGATTCTTTCTAGAAGGCTCCTCAGCATCTGTGTCTCTGTCTCACTCCTCCAAGTCCACAGTAGCAAATGCATCAGTACAGAAAGTTTTAAGACCATGAGGAAAAGCACTGCTTATTGAAAGCACAAAAAGCTAAAAAGCAAAAACCCTCACTAAACAATTATTTATTCTAAGATATTGAGGAGGGAAATGTGCTTTGTTTAGTTTTGACCTATGTCAAAACAATCTGATCACATCTTTTTAATAGATTTTGTTCATAATTTTTTACTCTTACCAATTTATATATAAATTATATATATTCTCTTTAAACACTCCTTGTAACCACCAACACCAGTTTTATTTCTCTTTTGGTCTTTTTAGAAGTAAAACCATAAGCCTTCACTCTGACTCTCAGTGTCCCAACCTTGCACCATAGTCATTATTAGTCTTAATGGAGCCCCATTCAAAGCTGCCTTTCCACAGGGGAAATGGGACATGAAACTCATTCTCCTTAGTTAGAAGGCACTGACCCATTTTGTTATGTGACAGCTTGCCAAGAGTAGTTGACCCATTCTTGTGGCAGTAGTGTCAGTGCAATGATAAATGAAGACAGATGGAGCCCTATATGTCCAATGGAAATGAAATGCACGTAGATTCTCTGAGTAGGTCTTTGACCACAGTATAAGGACAATATAAGTGGGAAAGTGATGGGCCAGGGACACAAATGCAAGAACGTTCATCTAACTTCCCCATCTGGCTCTGTATCAGCTGTCCACCAGAGAAAGAACTTCACCAAAGCTAAGCGACTGCCATCTAACCTCCCCAAATATTATTGTCTCAAGTGGCAAGGGTTATCTGCCATTCTGATGCCATTTGAAGGCAGAGAATTGGTTTTCAGTTACCTGACTTAAGGTTGATGATGATACACTGTCCCTCACTGGTCCTGCTTCAGATCTTAAATTGTAATGGTGATGGGGGCTTCAGATACTAGATAACAGTGCCTTAGGATTCCAGATAATGGGACAGAATTCTACACTCGGAAAGGGGACAGAATTCTACACTCGGAAAGGTTATCTCCAATCTTTTATTATGAAATGGCTCTATAGAATATCCAGACATATGAAAAGCAAATAATACTCATTTTTCTAGAGAGTAAAAGAAAAAAATAGGTTAGAAGCCATGGGTCTTTATTGTCAGACTTCAGTTTCCTGATTTTATGCTTTATTTAGTTGGGTACCCATGAAAGACCACCTAGGAAGGATGGGACAGGAAAAGGAGCCTGAGAGAGGAAGGAGATGTAATCATTGTTGACATAATTCTCACACCATTTCACCTGCTGATTCCAGTGTCTTATGGCTTTACCATTTCTTTGGCCTTATATATATTTCAGCCCTTTTGAGTCTGAACTTCTAAGTTTTCCTTTCCATCAGTTTTGGGCTCTGATCATACATGCAACCTCTCTTTGGTTGGCTGCTGTTTTTCTCAGCTCTACAGATACCTAGGAAGCAATTCATGTTTATTTGCCAATACACTGGCAAATTAAACCTAATCACTTCTCTGGGGCACTTTTACTCACCTATAGTATTGTACTCTTTGTGTAAAATTATAATGTATGACTTTCCCAACTAAAGGTATTTCCCTCACTTTGACTACAGTATCCATGATAGTGACTCTTATATAACTAACCTTCTAATTAGGCTCTGCAGAGCCACCATCTTAGGGTTCACTATGGTCAGCTGGGTATCTGTTTCACCTGTGTATTCCTGCTTCAGTAGCTATTATTGTAGAAGTAGACCATAGAACATGATTAATTCACCAGTGCAAAGAAATAGTAAAGCCTGGCCATATAAAAATTTATATTAATCATGTTTCAAGCAAAAGATGAATATCTGTATTTAAAAAATACCTGCCCTTTAATGTAGATTTAAAAATATGTAAAAGAGGACTGTGCACTTGTTTGTTTGTTTAAGACATGCTGCTCTGGGTAGTCATGACTGTCCTGGAACTCACTTTGTAGACCAGGCTGGCTTCAAACTCACAGAGATCCACCTGTCTCTGTCTTCTGAGTGCTGGGATTCAAGGCGGACTCCACCACTTCCCAGCTCTCTTCCTCCATTCTAGGTAACATATATTAAACTCTCTGATGGCTCTCTTCAAGGCCATTTTCTGGTCAAATCTTTGATTTTCTGTTTCTAAGGAAACAGGAAGAGTGCATTTCCCAACTTTTCCTGAAACTAACTTAAACCACACTCAGGTGAGTATTAAAGATAGACCTTATTCTTTAATTCAAAGACACCAATTTTGCCTTGTATCCAAAGAGGACTAGAAAAGTTTACAACATAATTTAGACATATTTTCTTTAACATTTTTGATCAAGATACTTTTGCTATTCCCACACCCTGGGGGGTTTAGGTTGTTAGTCACTGGAACTACAGATTTAGATAATTTAGCTCATTAAATTATTTACTCTACAATCTATACCTGCCAACTCTTACTTATGTTCTGTCAGCACAAGTTTACTTTTATTTTTCAATTCAAATATTCTTGACAAATAGAACTTCATGAGATTTAAAAGGTTTTTTTATAGCAAAGGGGTCAAATGAAAAGATAAGCTGATATGAAGAAAAATCTTAGCTAGCTATACATCGAGACATGATTAATGCAACGACTATATAAAGAATTAAAATAACTACACAAGAAATCAAACAGCTCAATTAACAAGTCGGCTAGCAAAATGAACAATTTGCAAAAGATGAAATATAAACAACCAAAATATATGAAAACATTTCAATTTCAAAATGGGGGGGCTAATGGGAGAATGTGGGGGGATTGGGAGGACAGGAGAGAGTGAGAACCGAAATAGGTATGTGAAATGAGAAAAGATCATATAAAAAATTAAAAAGGAAAAAAATTACCCTGAGATTATATCTTAGTGCAATTAGGATATCATTTATTATAAAAATAACAGTAAGTACTGGTAAGGGTCTAGACCAAGGAAACATTCACACATTGTTGGTCGGACTATAAATAAGTCCAGTCACTATGCAGACCCAAGTAGAGATTTTTCAAAATACTAGAGACGGAGGTATCATATGACCTAGTTGTTCTACTCCTGGGTATGTACACAAAGGACCCAAGTCAACACATGACAGGCACATCATTGTCTACTATTGCCACAGTTAACACAGATGAGTTCTGGTATAAAGAATGGATAAAGAAAATGTGCTGTTGATAGACATTGTAACATTTTCAGTAATAATGAATGAAGTTATTTCATCAGCAGAAAAATGGGCTTAATTGGAGATAATCGCACCCATCAAAGTAAGCCAGTCTCAGAAAATTTGTCAAAAACAAATGCAAAACCCCACAAAATAACAAATGCTTTGAAGGCATAATTTTCATTTTTCATTTGAGTACTTTTATGAGTCTTTCTGCAGGAACTCTCAGTCTCTGCACTTCACTATTTCCTAGCATGGGGTGTGTGACTTCTCTCACGCTGCAAGCACTGCTCCCCCAGAAACAGTGACTCCTTGCTGAGGTGAGCTTATTAAATGAAAACCGCCATCCCATACACTGCTTCTTAATGTATCTAAATTAAAAATATCGCTGCATGAATAAAAGTGTCAAGTTTCTAAGAATATCCCTCTATCCTTAATACACACACACATACACACACCACAAACACATTCCACAATACAGTATCACACAGTATCACACACACTCACACATCACACACATATACAACGTACACCACACAGACCCCACCACATACACACAATACCACACACATACTTACATATCACACACATCCACATCACACACATACACACATACCTTACACACTCACATAATGTCACACATCATACACCCACATACATACACACACAAGTGCAAAAATATACCAAGCTTAGTTTTTATCTATTTTCTCCTATGCCTCTGAATTTTCTACAATATTGAAAATGAAAACACATCACAATTATTCTGATGAATTCAGAAAGTATAGAGTGCAACTTTTAACAACACAAATCTCATTTGCAAAGCAAAATGAGAGAAAGAAAAGGGGTTATGTATTTTCATAGCTGCCATTGTTCCAAAGAAAGAATTGTCAATTGGAAGAATTCAATACTTGTAAATTTCTGGGCTTCTAGCTGGTTGACACTGAAGTTACCTGACAATTGTAGAAGGCTGTTTTTAAAAGTGGACTTCTGATTAAAATGAAAATTCACTTGTGTGTTTGTATTTATGATTGACATATGTCAGTAGTACCTGTCAGGTAATGAGGAAGCACCTGGCAATTTAGAGAATCTTGAGAGTTATCAACATTATCCTCTAAAAAAATTCTAGAAAACAGAGCTCTTATAACATAATGGAGTTGAAAATTAGCATCATGCAGCAAATTTGGGACTATGCTGGGCCAAACACGAGCATGGGACCTATTTCAGTGACTTAGCATTATATACGTTTTATATAAATGGCAGTGAAATTTGTTAATTGTAACTTGGCTAAAACAGAAAAACAGATAAGGGACTAGACAAAAGAAGAAAATATAGGAAACAAAATATTAAGAAAGTGTGCATATTTCAGGTACAGGCTTACATTTTTAAAAATATAATCTCAACTATTTCCCACATAAATACTAGGAAGGAGTTATTAAAACCATGCAAATGAAGAAACGAAGACTTTGGAAAGTTTCAAATTTTTTTTTCCAGAACCATGTTTCAGTTTCTAGGGCAAAAGTTTCAAAAGGAAAATGGCTTAAAAATCAACCAGATATTTTATGATGTCATTGTTTTTTACAGCCGAGTAATACTTCAGTCGAGGTGGAAGTCACAAAATAATCCCACACCAGTTCAGAATTATGAATAATAATGGGTTATTTATTTAAGGGAAACTTACCGATCATTGTCCTAGATACTGCTGTGCGAACAGGAACAGAGTCTAGCAGCCAGAAGTGAGAAGGAGCAAGAGAGCGAGCACACGCTTTACATCTGCATTTACAGTAGAAAAGACCATGCCCAAGTGGGTTGGTCTCTTAAATGCTATTGGCTGAAGGAGCAGAATGTGCTCCCACTGCACTTCATTGTATAAATGTATACATTTTCTTTATCCATTCTTTCATTGAGGGTCATCTAGGTTGTTTCTAGTGTTACAAAAAACCACTGCTGTCATCATAATAGAGCCACTGTTTTTGTGGCATGGTTGAGCATCCTTTGGGTATATGCCCAAGATTAGTATGGCTGGGTCTTGAGGTAGATTGATTCCTAATTTTTCTGAGAAATTGCCATATCAATTTCCAAATTGGCTATACAAGTTTGCACTCCCAGAAACAGTGGAGGAGTGTTCCCCTTACTTCATATTTTCTTCAATATATGGTAGCATCAGTGTTTTTGATCTTAACTATTAAGACATGTGTAATATAGTACTTCAGAGTAGTTTGATTTGCATTTCCCTGATAGCTAAGGATGTTGAACAATTCTTTAAGTGTCTTTCAGCCATTTGAGATTCTTCTATTGAGAATTCTCTGTTTAGATCTGTTCCCCATTTTTAAATAGGATTGTTTTGTATTTTGATGTCTAGTTTTTTTGATATCTTTATATATTTTGGATATGTGGGGTGCAATGATTTTTTTCCCATTCTTCAGGCTGGCATTTTGTCTTATAGACGAACTCCTTTGCCTTACAAAAGCTTCTCAATTCCATTTATTAATTTTCAATCTCAGTGTCTGTGCTATTGGTGGTCTATTCAGGAAGTTTTCTCCTGTGCCAATGCATTCAAGGATACTATGTAAAGTATTTCTATGAATGTAATATAACTATGGTGATCTAAACATCAAAACTATAAAAGAAATGCAAATATGTCTGCTTTGTCCCTGTAAAGAAAATCAGTCAGATAGAAATTAACAGAGGCAAACTTCAAATCAAGGTGGCTCTTGCCCCATGCTTATGAGTTGGCAAATTATACTGTTTTTAACTGGGAATTCACATCTGACTTGAGTTGAAGATTATTGATAAAGGAAGAACGAAGCTTCTCTGACAGGGATATGCTACTAAACAGGTAGACGAGGATGTTGAATGACCTACAAGTTCTCAAACATCATTGTTCATATTCTGCTGAATAGGAATGGTTGGTAGATACAAAAGTCAAGCAGAAAATAATTTTATAAAGAGAAAAAAAGAAAAAGTTGTTTCCAACCCGAAAAATATTTAAATCAGCAGGAGATAACACTAAAAATGTATACAGAAATCTTAGAAATAAAAAAATTGCTAATCAGACTTTAGTAAACTCAGCAGGCAAGACCATCCAAAGAACAGCAAATGAATTATTAAAGTGAAACATGGCCTTGGATTAAGATAAAAAGAAGCTAGAAGATGACGTCTTCTAGGGGACATGAAACAAATGTGGCAATCAACAACTTTAAAATATTGTGAGGATGTTAAGGGGGTGCTATCTGCTTCATGCATTTCTATATCAATTATGCATCTTAAAGTAAACTTAAAGAGATTTCTAATTAAGCTCCCTGTGCAGCTGTCGGAGGCCTTTTTCCTTATTTAGTACCAAGCATAAAGTCTGTGATAAAACATCCATGATTGCAAATACCAAGTGAAAGAGCAAATGAATTAAAGATGTGACCATCATTCTAAACCAGGTAGTTTCGCAGTCGAGCTTTCTCCATGATTTCAAACTGCTTAATTTGGAATTTTCCACTGTCTTCTTTCTTCTTTATTTCTATAGAGACATGTCTCTGTAGATCGAATTTAATTGCAGGTAAGTCAATAACGTGGAATTATTTAACAACAAGGAAGGCTTACCTCATAGAGGCAGAAAAGTGGGGTTTGGAATTGAGAGTCTAAGTGCTTATCTATCACTCTAAATCTCCCTGCTTCATCAAAGAAGCTGCATCTTGAGAGCCTAAGTGTAAGGAAATGATAAGGTATCTCAACTACGGTTTCTCACCAATAGGTCAAGTGCTATAAGGCTTGTGTTAGACTGTATGGTTTTACTTTACAATCTAGGCTTGTGGGAGTTAAAGCACAGGAATTCAAATGAGCCTTTCTTCAAGAGCATAGATGAAGATAAGCAAGGACAGGATGCAAAGGGACCAATGGGGACAAGAAGCTCTTTGGAAACACTCTGCTAAGTTTGGTTGTGTGTGGAGGAGGAATCTGAGAACGTATAGATGGTGCTTTGCCCAATCATTCAACTGGAACTTGTGTCACCAGCCAGAGTTATTGAAAGGGGACATGGGGCAGAGATAGATGAATGTTGCTATTGCACTGCCATTTGGGGGAGGGCGATATTTGGTAAATCTAAGAAAATCCCTGTGAACCAAACTATTCAGAGTCCTGGTGAACTAGTAGAAACCTAGTCAGTAGCAGGAGAAGCGTTACATGTCTCTCTGTGATTGTCATTGTGGTAGATGAAAGCTTCCTGTGTGCAGGAGACTACCCGAGTAGACTCGTTTGCCAGAAGCAGTTTGCCAGAGATCAGTGGAAGGGATTGTGCACAGTGAGGCTAGAAAAGGCCCCGAGGCAAGTCCTTAGAATGGGGACCCTTTATCACTGCTGTGAAGATAGTTGTCTTCCTTCAAGGCAAGAAATACTGTATTAGGGAGTTAGGACTAGGGAACACCTTGCGGAGACCCAGTAAGTCTCAGAAAGTCTTGGGCACATTTATTACTGGCAGAATCTAATGGCCTCTTGATGATGCTCCACCAGAACAAAGTGGAGCTCCACCAGACGAGCTCAGAAGCATACAGCGCACAGCACAAAGAAGCATGGTTTCCTTTGGTTCCCACTAAGAATGAAACACTTTATCTGTCACAGAGAAGCCCAAAGGTATATAAGCATGAAGAATCTTGCTTCTAGCTCAATTTTCCATCATTTTTAAAAAAGGATGTAAAATTTTCCTCTTGTGTCAAATTGGTGGCATTTGTTTTCAAAGAAAGCTTCAGAGAAAGGGGGAAAAAAGAAGAAAGAAGAGGATATTTGCTGGATTTTTTTTTTGGAAAGCTCTTTGAAACCTCCTGTGGTTGATCCACTTACGCACCACTAGCTAGACATTAAATTCACAGCCTAAATGATCTTCAAAGGACACGGAGATGTGTTGAGTTTATTGCAGGCCATTGTGATGAGCTGAACCTTTAGCTTCAAAATAAAGAATAAAGAAATTAGGAACGCTGCATGGTGTCCGGGATGTAAGACAACATAAAGCAAAGCGGTGATAGCAGACTTTCAGGCTGTACCGTGATCATTAACATTTTAATTTAAAAGGCTTTTATTGTTACAGGCATGTCAAAGAAAAATTAGGAAAAATACTGTCTGGGTATGGGAATACATAATACTTTTGAAAGTCTGACTTTGAGGTTTTTAATTCTTAATAAATTAAACAAAAATATTGGATCTTTGAAGTATTTGGATATTCATATATTTGTTGTTGGGAAGGGTCTCACTGTGTAATCCTGACTGACTCGGCACTCAGAGATCAGCGTGTTTCTGCCTCCTGAGTACTGGGATTAAAGACCTAAGCCACCATGTCCAGCCTCTGCCATTAAGGTCATTCTTCAGCCTTCCTCTAACAGTCTTAACTTTAAAACAAAAGAGCAAATATATTTTCCCCACTCTGTTCTTGACTAAACTACTAATTTTGCTTTCCTTTTAGTTTAATTGTGTATGTGTATACATATGCATGTGTATGTGTGTGTATGTATGTATATGTACCTGTGTGGATGTATGTACATATGTGTGCATGTAGAACCCAAAAGTTAACACATGCAGTATTTTCCTCAGTCACTCACAAGAATGGTCTTTGTCTTTGTTCATTTAAGTTGATTTCTGTCTTCCTTCTGGAGACTATGCTATCTTACAAAACTATTGAGGCATGCCTTCATAACCTTTAAATACTTTTATTGAGACAAAATAATTTATAACGTTTTGGTGATAAAGAAAAGACACGACCCATTTCAAGTAGAGTCAATGATCTTTTGAGTATAGTGATCAAGTTCTACAACCAGTACCATCAATCATTCATAGAATATTCCCCTTATGCTTGTAAGATCTCAGTACCATTTATTGCTAATTCATACTTGCCTTTCCTCTTCAATGCAGGCAAATTTTGATTCTGTAGATTTTTCAAAATAAGTTTCTTAAAATAATGCATCACTTTCCCCTTTCCTTTTCCTCCATCCAAGCCCTCCATGTGCCTACACTCTAATTATCTCTCATAAGTATGACTTCTTTTCCTTAAATACATGTGAAAACACACACATACATACCTATACACAGATACACACACAGGTAAAGCCTGCTGAGTCCCATTTTTGTTGCTGTGTGCCTATGATTTGATTTCAAGGTCGATTACTTTGTATCAGATAATCAACTGGGCTCTCATTCTTGGAGAGGTTAATTTTAAATTAAAATAAAATATAAACTAAAAATTTTAAAGTAAAATATATTACTATAAAGTAATAATTTTTTCTTATTTACCTTGTAGAAGGCCCTGTCTCTAAATGCAGTCACTTAATGTAGGGTAAATAGGGTCACAAATAATTTTTTTCTTTGTAAAAATATGTTTTCTCTTCTTTCGTATGCAAACCCTTACCAAAACTTTCTCTCTCTTCATTTCTCTCATCTCTCCCCCATCTTCCTTCTGCCCCAGATCCACACCCCCTTGCCTCCCCCCCAGAAAGATAAGCCTCCCAGGGACATTAACCAAACGTGTCATAACAAGATACAATAAGACCAGGTACAAATCCTCACATCAAGGCTAGATGAGACAACCCACTAGAAGAAAAAGAGCCCAAGAGTTAGCAAAAGAATCAGAGACACCCCCACTCCCACTATCAGATTTCCCGCAGACACATCAAGCCAATAACCATAACATATGTACAGAGGACCTTGCATAGAATCCTTCGGGCTCCATGTTTGCCCCTTAATTCTCTGAACTCCCAAGAGTCCTGCTTAATTCATTCCACACCCATGTTCTCCTGGTGTCCTCGATCCCTCTGGCTCCCAAAATTTCTCTTCTCCCTCTTCAGCAGGGGTGGTGTGTGTGTGTGTGTGTGTGTGTGTGTGTGTGTGTGTGTGTGTCCTCGAACTCCAAGGGAAACCTCCAACCTTGGCTCGCTCTGTCTCTGCCTAATGGTTGGCTGTGGGTCTCTGCATCTGCTTCCATGAGCTGCTGGAAGGAAGTACCCTCTATGATAATGACTATTATCATATTTATCATATCATATCACTATAATTACTAGATTATAGCAGTACATCATTAAGAACCAGACCACTGGTTTGTTTGTTTATTTTGTTAGTATTGTTTCCTTCTACCATAGATCTCTGGTTTATCTAGTTCAAGATTCCTGATCATCCTGGCAGTGTTAAACATGGACTCCCTTTGTGGCTTGTGGCATGGGCCTCAAATTGGTTGGCCACTTTCACAAGTTCTGTGCCACCCAGAGACATATCCAGTACATATTGCAGGCAGGAGAGATTGTAGGTAGACGTTTTTGCATGTTGTTTGGTGTCCGAGTTCACTAGAAGCCTTACCTGGTTACAGAAGACGGCCGGTTAAGGCTCTGCATCCTCTATTACTGGGAATCTTCACTAGAGTCACCCTCATAGATTCCAGGGAATCCTCACTAGAGTCACCCTCATAGATTCCAAGGAGTTTCCACTGCACTAGGTTTCCACATCAGTCCCGCCCTCATACTCTCCAACTCCAGTTGTCTCTCCCCTTACTTTCTCCCTCCATCTCCCACCCTGCCCAATTCCCCCTATTCCATTTCCCATCCACCCACAAAATCTATTTCCCATGGAGATTCATGAGTCTCCTTAGAGTCCTCCTTTTTATTAGGCTCTCTGGGTATGTGGATTGTAGCATGATTATCATTTACTTAACAGCTAACATCAGTTTATAAGTGAGTACATACTAAGTACATGGGTTTCGAATTGCTTTCTCATTTTTTGTTTTGGTTTTGGTGAGAAAAAAGGAAAGCAATGAAGCAGAGATTCTCTAGATATACTTTGATTCTTAAATTCCTGAGAACCTGTTCACATCATAACATTTGGTTCATAGGCCACACAGTGTTTTCTATTAATTCAAAGTACATTTGTGCCTCATACATATATATATATATATGAATCACATATATATATGATTCATAGATTATATATGCAACATATTCTTTGCCTAAACCATGGTTATATATATATATTATGCATTTTCTGTAACTTCATAATTTTACCTTTTACAAAAATAGTTTTATTTATTTAAAGGAAATTACCTTTAGCTTATGCATAATAATATAAACTATATATAGTTACATGGGCCCATCAGATGTCTTAATAATTTTATATCTTATACAATACTTAGCTCATGTTAAATATACTTATATTATCAATATATTATTGTTTGTGAGTGGAAGATTTAATGTTCTTGCTTATAACTTTTTGTAATGCTCAGTATATAATTTAAAGTCCCTGTGCTGTGCAAGAGCATGCTGCACTCCCTTCCTTCTAACTGACTGTTCCCCTTTTATCATCCAGGTCTTTACTCTCCCCAAGTCACAGGTGTGAGGCAACGTTCAAGTTCATGTTTGAACACATACATCATCTAGTTCTTCAAGAAAAATTTTCTTGAAAGTCTTCGTTTTTGTGTGTGGCCAACTGAGTTTAATTAAACTGAATGATTTGTTTTTTTAAGCATATTGTACTTATGTATTTAGGAACATATATATGTAACATATATATGTGTATATGCACATATATGTGTGTGTAGATACATATACACTCGTGTATATAACAATTAATGAAATAAGAGGCTATCAATTTGAAAAAGAGCAAGGGGGCAAAGTGGAAGGGCTTAAAGGGAGGAAGAGGAAGTCAGAAATGATGTAATCATATTGCAATATTGAAAGCAGAAGAAGTATTTATACAATAAAATCACAAGTAGATACAAAATGTAGATATTATTCTTGTGGGGTTGGTGGTGCTTGTGTGTGTGCTTCAGCACATGTGCAGAGGGCAGGAGACAACTTTGTGAGTTTTTTCTCGTCTGTCTTGACTTGGTTCCATGGATTGAGGTCAGGTCACAGGCTTGCATGGGAAGCATCTTCACCCTCCAAGCATCTTGCTAGCCTTTATTTATTTAAGCAACACTGAATTTTGCTTATTTGTATTAGCCATTACACACACACACATATATACATTTCTAAGTAAAATTTTGTGTATATGAAATTTCTAATTTACTTATATTGAATAAAGAGATTTTTGCCTTCTGCCCTTTATAGTCACCTATGGTACTAGGTAATTTTTGTTTTCTAACAGTTTGCTATTAAAACATTAATTTCCTCCTTTCAGGATCGGTGGGATGTTCTTTACTGCTCATCTATGTAAACAGTACCCTTGGTTCATTGGAATGGAGCCCCCTCTTCTCTCCCTCTTCTCGACCTTTGTTCCCCTTCCTTCCCTCCCTCCTTTCTGTTTCCTTTCTTTCTTCCAAGAGCCAGGGTTGGTTTTTGAACTTTGGCCACTTAATTCTAGAAAAAATGATGACTTAATGTTACAAAATTTTATTAATTAATGGTTTTAATAAGTTATTTAGAGTTGTGTATATATTCTGAGTATAATTATTTCGTATGAGTATATGAGTTATGATTCTTTTAAAATAGTAATATGTGATTCAAATACAGAATCTGTGCAACTTTCAAAGTTGGGATAAGATTCCACCAGCTCCTTCCTTCCTCTCTCCTTGACTCCTCCTTCCTCTTTTGTTCTTTTCCTTCCTTCCTTCCTTCCTTCCTTCCTTCCTTCCTTCCTTCCTTCCTTCCTTCCTTTTCTTTCTTTCCATTTAATAAAAAATATATTGTTTTCTAATTTAATATATCCTGATTATAGATTCTCCTATTTCAACTTCTCCCACCTCCCTTGTCCTCTGGATCCACACCCTTTTTTTCTCTCTTTAGAAAAGAACAGGCTTCTAAGAGATAATAAGAAAATACAACATAATAAGATGAGACAAAATCTATTATATCAAAGTTGAACAGCAACACAACAAGAAGAAAAGAATACCAAGAGCAGGTACAAGAGTCAGAGACCTGCTCATTCTCAGTCAGGAGTCCCATACAAATACTAAGCTAAAAGCTATAACATACACAGATGAAGTGGGGCAGGCCCATGTAGGCCCTGTGCCTCCTATTTCAGTCTCTGTGGGCTCATATGCACCTTGCTTAGATGATTCAGATGACTGTACTCTCCGGTGTCTTCCATTTCCTCTGGTTCTTACAATCTCCACAGGATTCCCTGAGTTCTTAGAGGATGGATTTGATGGAGACATCACATTTAAATTCTCTGACTGCATAATGTCCCAGTGTGGTTCTCTGTGTTTGGTTTTACCATATGTCTCTGGGATCTCTAATTTCTGGTTCTTGGTTATTCTAATAGTGTCCATATCAATTCCTTCATATTCATTGAGTTTCAATTATTTATACAAATTCATGATTTATGTGTGTGGTACAGAGATACAGAATATAAAGACTATGACTTAGAGCCAAGTAGGTTTGTGATCAACGATCAAATTCTTCCTGGAATTAACCACCAAGGCCTTCTTTAGACAGTTAAAAAATGGTTTTGGAGCCCTAGTCTTTTTGTATGTAAAGTAACTAGACTTCCCCTTGTCTGCATACACATGTATATGTATATATGTATTCATCCATCTGTGCAACCTTCAATCCTTCTATCCACATATCTTTCCAGAACAAAGTGTGTGAAGTCTGGCAATGAGTGGAGTATATAAATAAATTTATGTTATCATATTAGATATCTCTTATGAACTGAGATAAAGCAAAAATAAACCCAGGACTTATATAATTACATAGTTTCTACATATCGATGTTTTAAAAAATAAAATAAAATGAAAGCATAGCCACTTACACTTAAATAAATGTTTGTATTTCACCCTAATCAATTTTAATGTGATATGGGATGTCATTCTGTACATGTGTTTCTCTTATTGGTTAATGAATAACAATACTTTGATCTATGGCCAGGAAAAATATAGTCAGGTTAAAAGAGAAATAGAGAGAGTAGACAGAGTCAAGGAGATGCCATATAGCTGTCAAAGGAGAAGGACATGCTGGATGGAAAATTATTGGTAGACCATAGCCTCATGGCAATACACAGATTAAAAAAAATGGGTTAACTTAAGATATAAGAGCTAGCTAGAAATATGCCTGAGATATTGGCCAAGCAGTGCTGTAATTAATATAGTTTCTGTGTGATTATTCATGTCTGAGTAGCCAGGAATGAACGAGTAGTCTCCATTTACAAAATAACGTCTGCCTTCTGGAGCATGAATCCACATAACAACAACAACAACAAAATGAGGGCTTCTAGATTCACAAAAATGGGATCAAGCGCAGCTTCTAAGTAGCTGTATTTTTTTTTCAGATAGGCTCTGTTTGCTGGTGGCAAGCAGAGGTGCCACTCCTTTAAGAGATGGCTTCCTGACTTAACATTAGCAGCAAAAACTGCATGGCTTCTTTAAGAGCTAGCTTCCTGGTCTGTGCGGGCAGCATGAATAGCTCTGGCTATTTCAGAGGGTCCTGCACTTAAATGGGGTTTGTGAGCAGCGTGTTACAAATTGCTTAATCACAACATAGACCCACTGTGTTCCTGGAGCTGGGGCAGTCAGCCTGGCCAGTAGAGGTGGCAAGCATACCTCTGACATGTTGGGTGGGGTGGGGCCAACATGCAGGGTCTTGGAATTGGTCCTAGCCATACCCACTTAGTATTAAAAAAAAAAAGGTGCTCCTGGCCAGAAAATGATTACATATACACAATAAAGACAGATTAAGACAAAAATAAACTTCTGAACAAGTCACAGTGTGTTTTTAAAAAAAATGTATGTAGTCCTAAGAAAAAAAGAAAATGGGTATAGGCATTTTTAGAAAGGAATAGTTTTTAAAAATAAAGTCTTTAAAGAGATAGTAAAAGTAATATAAAAGAGCACAGACAGACATAGATTAAAGGAGTAAAAAAAAACAAGCCATGTAAAGATGAAAAATACACAGAGCATCTGGATTATGTATACTATCATGTTTTCTTTGAATTTTTTGACTGCAGATAGATATTTGATTCTGGGGTTGCAAAGCAAACCAACATATGTATTTTAAAAGTGTTTTGACTTCCAAATTTGGGTGTAAGAATATTTTGCTTTGGAAAAGAGGTTCTACTTTTTTTTTTTTTTCACAGAAGATGAGAACCTGTGGATTCCTTCCAGGCTAATGTGGTTTGATGGAACAAGACCCTGGAAGGTCTCTATGAACCCTAAATATACTTTGCCCAACAAAAAGCAGGAAGCAGTTTGAGAGAAAACAATGTCCAAATTATCAAAATAATTGTTCATAAATGTTTATTTTTATTTAAAGAGGGTTGGTTATAAATGGTTAAATAGTCATAGTCAATCTCTTTTTTTTTAAAAAGGGGGGAGAGATATGATATAAAGATGAATACTTTGCATTGGCATGAATCTTGATCTACTGACACAAATTTAAGGTTGATTTGTTACACTGTATATATGTATTTCTGCTCTTGTTTAAGGTACTCTATTTGTGCAGCTCATTTAAAAATGTAATATATGATTTAAAATTACAGATTAGTAGATAGTCATTTATAATAGTCAAACTTATAGTCATGTTAGTTAGGTTTTCTAGATATAAAGAGATATATTTCAGTTAGTTAATCTTCAACACTTCAAAGACCTACAGAATATGGTATTTAAAATTATATAAGAACTTAGACTTTTCTCAATGGTGTGGCATGTCTGCTCTTGGAAGCATCAATTACTTCAAAAGGAAGAGTGACATTGAAGAGTCCCATTATGGAGTTTGCTAGCTATTTGGACAAGAAACTACTCTTGCCTAGACTTCTTAATGGTATGTTGTATGAACTGGACTTGGAGGATCTACAGAAACGACTTCCAAACTTGACTAAAGATTAAATTGTCCTTCAGGGTTCCTGCTTCTTAGAAGAAACTGCCAGACATTCTGCAGGACACAGAAGAAAGGAACTGATGAACTTTGCTATTGCAAAGCAGAACAGATCTTCATTTTCCTGCTTCATGGAAAAGTCTGAAAGATACTGTGGGCCTGTAGGCTGAAGATGGATGCCCTAACATTACAGAAGAACTTTGAGTGACTATCTAGTCAGCAAGATGTCTCTGTTAGTTCGAGAACTTTGGAAGTTGCTTACAATACACTTCCTGTTTACTTAGGTGGCATTATATCCTTCTGGGGTCTGTGAAGAGTTGAAGACAGATATAGTTTTCCTTAGTTATTATAAAAGATAAATTATGTATGAAACTTTAGCTCATAAAGAAATATTGTAACTGTAATTCTTGCTTGATACCTGTTTTACTATATGTAATTTTATAATGTTATTGTTTAAAACCTTACTTCTTATTTAGACAGAAAGGGGAAATATGTGGAATGTTCTTTCATATACATGTTACTCTTAATTGTTAATGAATAAAGATGCTTTGGTCTATGGCAAGACAGTATGTAGAGAAGCTGGAAGAGATAAATAGAGAGAGTAGGTAGAGTCAAGGAGATAGTACGTAGCTGCTAGAGAAGAAGAAAATGCCAGAACCTTACTGGTAGGTCACAACCTAGTGGTGATACACAGATTAATAGAAATAGGTTAATTTAAGATGTAAGAGCTAATTTAATATGTAAGAGCTAGTTAGAAATGTGCCTGAGACATTAGCCAAGCAGTAATTAATAAAGTTTCTCATGATTATTTGTGTCTGGGAGGCTGGGAAACAAATGAGTAGTCTCCAACTACATTAATGAATTATGGTTACCTCAAAATTCACTTTGTTTATATATTTTTATGTGTTTAAACAGATTTATACATATCTGTGTGGATAACTGCCTTATTAAAAAATAGGGCTTTGCAGCCAAAACCAATGACCTGAATTCAATCTGAAGCATCCATATGGTGGAGTCCTTCAGGCTCTCCTCTTACCTCCACATACAAGCTGTGGTGCATATGCATACATGTACACTCACATATGCAAACACAAGTGGTTAAAATAAAATTAGATATGTTGAACATACACATAACATAAAACTTTCTCTTGAAGCCTGGTGACATAGCTAGGCTAGTTACAGACTTGTTTCACTAGCAAGTACAAGAAATAACTTCCCAGCAATGCAAAATATGTCACCCTTTCTCTTATCATTACTACCTCATTTTCAGATCTGAGCAATCACTGATCTATTTTCTTTAGTGTAGATAGGGTTCTCAGGTTGTAGAGTTTTCCATAAATATAATAATACAGTATATACACTCAGTGCAAATTTTGATAGTACTTTAGAGATGACATAGTTGTTTTTCTTACCTTATCCCACACACTAGAATCTTCAGAGAGTTGCCAAAGTGGTAAAAATGCCCTTTGCCTTGTTTGAAATATTTGTAGTAAATAATGGCTTCCTTAGCCAGTATGTGTGATATGTCATTTAAGGTGTCAATAGCTTCTCGTTTTCAAGTAAAGGAAGTTCCACTTATTATTCCTTTTAACACGGGTGTGGGTGGAGGGACTAACGCGAGACAGACACGAGGGGTGGAAAGGAGGCAAAGACACGCGGATCCCACGTGGGTCCTTTAATGGGGGAGGGGCAACAGGTAAGGTGCAGGTGTGCAACACAAGAGGGCGGAAGGGGAAGAGAGAGCGGGGACTCGTGGAAGCTTGCTTTTAACGAGAAACACAAGGGTATCTGGGAGAAGTGTCCTTGCACCTGCGCGCACTTGTGTCCGTAATCCAGGAGGGTTCTGGGAGCTGTAGTCTCCGAGAGGAACAACACCACTCATTTTCCGTTTGCTCAGAAAGAAAAATTTAATGTGTTTTTTAATGCTGTTAAATCACATTTATACCACCTATTGGGGTAATAATTTTCAGTTCAGTTGGTTAATATGATGTTAGATTGACTCAGATTCCTGGATTATATACAGTGTTCTATCAACATTTGCATTACAGGATTTTAAAAAATAACTTTAGCCACATTGGTTTGTGCACTCACACATGCACATACACACATGCACGTGTGCACAAGCATGTAGGTATCTATGTGCATAATGTGTTTATAAAGCAAAAACACACTGTGGTTTTAATTTCTTACTAATTTGTTTAAAAATATTCAGAATATTTAAAAGACTGTATTTCTTCATCTCCCTTTATGAGTTGCCTGTTGAATCTAATATTTTTAAAAATTGGATTGTCTTTATTGAACTTGTAGGAGTTAATTATATATTCTGGACAGTTGTCTTGTTTGATTTGTGGATTGGAATGCTCACTCCCAGTTCATGGATTTAGTTGTAATTTTGTTAATGATGCTTTTGAATGAACATATACCTTTAAATTTAATAAAGCATAATCTCTCAATTGGTTTGTCAACTATCATGAGTAATTCTGTATGTTTATTAAGAAGATTTTTGATTTGTCAAAATTATAGTTTTACTTATACATTTCTTTCTAAATGCTTTAAAATTTTAGCCTTTTTGTTTTGGTCAATGAGCTGTTTCAAATAAATCTCTTGTGTAGCATAGTTGTTGTGTATCATATGGCTGAGGTCCATTTACTACAACTTAGATATCCAGTTGTTATGATAACGTTTGAAAAGAATTTTTCCCTCAATTGTTTCGATTTGTTGGTCAGAATTTTTGACTTAACAGTTGTAGTATTATGTGGTAATCTCTGTTGCTCGTCTAGTCTTTCATCAACAATACATTTTCTTGACTATTGGAGTATTGCAGCATGTCTTAAGGCAATAAAATAGTTCTTAGATTTTGTACTTTTTAAAATTTTGCTCCATTTTAAATTTTTTAATATCCATACACATTTTAAGTAATCTGCAAAGACTGTTTCAAATTTCTACTTGGGTTATGTTCAGTTTTCAAATTTAGAGAATTCATGTATTTATACTGTGGAATTTTCTAATCTCTTTGCATTCTTATTTTTAATGTTTGTTTATATTTAACTGAATGTTTACTTTATCATTTTAGATAGAAATCATATATCCTTTTATAAATATCATCATCACCACCACCATTATAATCAGTCCAACATGTAATTTTTGAGTACTTTTTATGTAGGTACTTTACAAATAGTTTGAATTTAGTTCTCAGAAAAATCTTAATATATAGGTGATAATATTTTCTGCTTATGTATTAGGAAATAGTGACTTAAGGAAGATAAATAACTTATCTTCAAAAAACCCAGACACCACCTTAGTGTAAAAGGATGGGAAACTATTCCAAGCAAATAGTTTTAAGAATTAAGCCTGTTTAGCCATTTTCATACTTAACAAAATAGATTGAAAAAAAGCTACAGAGAAACCCTGTGTCATAAAACCAATTAAAAAAAACTATCAGAAGAGATGGCTAAGGTCAGGACATGCTCATCAAAGGAAAAATCCACCAAGAGGATATTACAATTTGTAGCATCTTTCCCCTGAACATAAGGACACCCAAGTTTGTAAAAGAAACACTACTGCAGTTTAAGTCACATATTGACACAGAGATAGTGGTGACTTCAAAAGATGCTTGCCAGTAGGTGGGTCATCCAGACAAAAACTAAATGCTGGAGAAATGCATGTCACAAACCAAATGGACCTAACAGATATTTACAGAGCATTGCACCTAAACACAAAAGAATATATCTTCTTTTCATCAGCTCATGGAATTTTCTCCAAAACTGACCCCATATTCAGACAAGACACAAGCAAGTCTCAACAGATACAAAAAATTGAAATAATCTTCTGCATCATACTGACCACCAGAAATTATAGCTGGATACCAACAACAGAAACAACAGAAAAGATTACAAACTCACAGAAACTGAACAACTCAGTACTGAATAAAAAATAGGTCCAGACTGTAATGGTCTGTCCTGTCCTTTTAAAAGACAAGGCCTGCCTACTCCCTCCCTTGTCCACCACCGAGGCAAGCTGATTTTCCTTCTGCTTTTAGTCTGAGCCTCTCCCTTTCCATTTCTATCTCAAAGAGGGAGCTGCTGCTGTGGCTCCTCTCCTCTCACTCCCTTTCTCCCCCCCCCGTGTGTGTTTCTTTCCCCATCTTACTTCTCCCTCCTTCTCCTCTTCCCTTCCATAACCCACTAAATAAATATCCAACCTCAATCTGCATAGTGTGCCTGTCCATGTCTCTGTCTCTCACCCACAAAGAGTCAGCTCCCTGCCTGGGACCGGCTGCCTTTGTAGCCAGCTGTGGTCTTGGGCCTGCTGCCTGATGCTGCCACTCGGGGAGCAGCGCCGTTTTTACTTAAACCCTTACACAGACAGAAATTAAGAAAGAAATCAAACTTTCTAGAACTGAATGAAAATGAAAACACAATGTACTCAAACTTATGACACAAAAAGAAGAAACCATACCCAAAAGGAATAGATGGCAAGAAATAATCAAACTCAGGGATGAAATCAATAAAATAAAAAGAAACAAAAAACAATTCAAAGAACTGATAAAACAAAGCATTGGTTCTTAGAGAAAAATCAATAAAATTGATAAACTTATTCAAATTAACTAAAAGGCAAAAGGAAAAGATTCAAATTAATGGAATTAGAGATGAAAAGAGGATATAACAACACACATGAGACCTCCTTATAGATTTATCTTGGGCTTTGTTTTTCAAACTCTGTAACTTCAGCTTCGTGGTTCATGATGTTGTGTTATGGAAACACTTGCAAACATATTCAACCTTAAAATTCTTAAGAATTTCTTTGCTTTAACAAATTAATACGTCTTAATTAATTTTCCCGTAATAAATAAACTCTTGGCTTTAGATTAGGCCTGTAACAATCTGGACATAAATACACACAATAACTTTATTAGGCTATTAAGTTTGTAATTTTTTGAGATAAGGTCTTACTGTGCAGCTCAGTTAGGCTCAAAATTGAGGTATCTCTGTGTAGGATTCCTTAGTGCTGCATGACTGGCAGGTATCACATTCCTGGCTAGCTTAAGGGTTTGCCTCCTGGTAAGCTGCATATTCGTGTGTTTAAACAAAACATTAAGAGTAAATAACAACAGCACTGATGTTGTAAAGTCAAAGTGAAAAAATATTCAATAAAGTTTTACTCTCTATGTTCTCTTACTTTTCTTTGGGTTTAACAATTTTTTGTGGGATATTATTCATTCTCTATATTCTCTCAGTAGAGAATGTTGCAAAATTAGGAAGGCATAAAAAAGAAACCTTTTCTAGATAAAAGGTGATCTTTACTGACTTACCTCCTGTATGAGCATCAGTACATAGACTGTTTCCAGTAACAAACATTAATGTGCTTTTATCTTCCCATATATTAAAGGAAACCATTACTAGCTGTAGAATTCTGGGCTGACAACTATTTTCTTCCAGCATTGCAATGAAATTAAATTATTTTTCATCTGGAAAAGGTTATAAACAGCCATTTCTGGTACTGGAACAAGCACTTTGGTTTTATTTCAATCACAAACATTATACAAACACGTTTCCATTATACCAACATGGATTTGTGATTAGGTAAATATTTCTGGGAAAACTTAGCTCTTCAGACTTAGGAATGTTTAATAGGTAAGATGTAGGCACTTTAAAGATGCTAAACTCGTAGGAACTAGTAATTAGCTTGAGTCAATAGAAATTAAACAGCTCCCCCCCCTAATTCCCCATAAAGATGAAAAATATCTACAAGCACAGACAGACAAATGTGAACCAGAAAGAAAGCAGTGTTCCTGTGGTCTTTGCATCAGGTTTCCTCTGGGTTCCTCCCTTGAGTTCTTGCCTTGGCTTCGCTAGATGTTAGCCTGTAATCTGTAAGCTAAGTAAATGCTTTCCTCCTCTGGGTTGCTTTTGGTCACTGTTTTATCTTAGCAATGGAAACCTATCAAGAACAATGTTGAATTGTGGTAGCATCATATAGTGATAAGAAAGCTGTTTTTGCAAGACGTAAGGAAGAACTTTACTAAGGCGTATGATAAAAGTATGAGCTTAACACTAGGTGGCTTAAATACAGAAAGAGAAAGATGAACTCTACAGGTTTAAATAACAGACTGTGAATTTGAAAGCAGGGTTTCCTCCCCGCTTAAGTTTCTATTATATTTTTAAAAACTATGAGAAAGCTGCCTGAAGTTATATCTGAAATTAAATATTGAAGTTTTTTTTTTTAAAAATCAAATGCCAACAGAGTTTCCCTCTTTTGCAACTTTGAAAGGGGTTTTTATTTTATATAATTTGTTATCATACTTTATCCAGGCATGTCAAAAGGTAGCTTGATTACATCGAGTTTCTTAAAGTCTTAGAAACGCCAACAAGTTCTAGTGTCTGTGTAAGCTTGTTGGGATTAGCTTATTCACAATTCAGCAAGTGGTCATAACTTCAAAAGGAAAGTTAAGTTGGATTATTTATCATAGAGCTATTGGGAGATAATCTTTTAAGACTATGCAATAGGAATATCTTATTTTACTAGAAGGTGCTGCAAATGCATTTTGTCTTTGATATGGAGAAAGAGTATTAAAAAAAAGAAGCTTTGGAAAAAGAGAACATTGAATTTTCATAATAAAATATCAACATTTTCTTCTACTGTTGCACCATGAATACTGCTCTTACCCCCAAACTGTCACTTATAACTTTCAATTTGTGTAACTGTGGGAACCCGCTCCTACAAAGTCAACTAGGGGTCCTGGATAGGGGATCCTCAAGGTCAAAAAAAAGTGAGATGAAAGAAACAGAAGACAGGATAGAATTGAGAGGTCTGTCTGGTCATGCCAAAGCAGCCAAACAGACCAGAGTTTATTTCAGAACATGCTTATATACAAAAACAGAACAAAGCACAGCACAGATGGTGAGTTGGTATCTAACCACAAAGACCATTCCTGTTCTTGAGTGAGCAGTCTTCTCTCTAACATGTTCTTGCATCTCAGAAGCAGACTTACTTGATGTCCTGAGGTTTGTTGTCAGCAGTATACTTTCTACTAGATATAGTGTTCTTTTCTTATGGGATAAATCAGAAGTCTTTCACAGTCCTCAAGATTATTGGAAAAAGCAGAGCAGGCAAGCTTGAACTCAAATGACTTATTTAAGTCAGAAATGACTCCAGATGGAAACCGAGTCACATGTGGGCTCCACATGTAACTTTTCTATAGTTAGAGGACACTGAGAAGTTGTGTCAGAAAGTTCCCTCATACATGAAGGAAACTGAAGGGAACATGCATGTGGCATTGGATTGGTGATGCTAAGGGGAGGGGAGATGGGTCTTGATTGTGCTCCTTTAAGTAAAACATTCAACTCAAACTTCTATTCTTAAACTGTGATTTATCTCATGGAAGGCTCATACAAACCTTAGAGGGCTTTTATTCTTTTTGTCTATGTATGATAAGTGCAGGGAGGCAGATCTTAATGTGCAAACTGACTCTTAGGACTGAATAGATATAGCAGATGCTAGAAGGAAATTTTTCAGTGGATATACACGCTCAGTACAGTATGACACTTTATGTTGTACATGGAATAATTTATTTATTTATTTTAGATCAGTATCTGATTGCATCTTCCTCATTACTATTTCTGTTCTCTGGAAGTAACCTAACAACAGACTGGTTCCTATGTCTCCTGTGGATGAATCTGTAATAGTTTGGTACAGGAAGAGGAGGGTGGTTGAGTTGAGAGTTTCTGGGGGCATGGTTATATGCTCGTGTTTGTTGTAACAGGAATGGCGGGGCTGCATCCCCAACACCCTGGCCGCCTGGCCGCTTATGCCCGAAATAACAACACACAAATTGTATTCATTTAAACACTGCTTGGCCCATTAGCTTTAGCCCTTACTGGCTAATTCTGATATCCCGATCAACCCATCTCTAGTAAATTGTAGCACCGGTCTTACCGGGAAAGATTCAGCATGTCTGACCCGGTGGCTGGCTGCATGTCTGCCCTGGAGAGAGCTGCATGGCGTCTCTGCTCCAGAGCGCAGAGCTGTCGAGTCTGAGCTCACTTCCTCTTCCTCCTGGCATGCTATTCTGTTTACTCCACCCACCTATGTTTTAACCTATGAGGGCCAAGCAGTTCCTTTATTACTTAACCAATGAAATCAACAGACTGATATATGACACTCCCACATCACGTGTTTGCTCATGTTTGTGATTTTACTTTGTGTGTGTAGGTCAGAGAATAATATTGGCTGTTCTTGATGTGGCCCACCTTGATTTTAAGACAGGGACTCTCTGTGACCTGGTATCCTGGTGTTAACTGAGTAGCCGAGGCTAATTGGCCAGCTTGATTCAGCCTTTTCAACAGGGAGACTATTTTTTTTCTTAATGTTTGTTCGGGAGCACTGAATGATCCTTTTGGCTTGATCTATTTTCTTTAGAGATCTGAATTTCTGTTCACTATCCCTAACCCTTAGGCATAGTTAATCTCAGTAATGAATGGTTTTGAAGTACAATTCAGATGCTGTGTTACCTGAGGATTTCCTTCAGGCAGAGTTTCCATGTGTTGCCCTCACAGTTCTCTTTTCTCAAGCTCTGAAGGGACGAAAGGAGTCATCGTTCTTTCCATGGTCACGCTTCCTTCTCTCTTCCTCCAGACTCCTAGCATTGAGTTCCCTGTGTCCTGTGCCTCGTTATGACATCTAACTTCCAATTCCAGTTATTCTCCATTTTTCACATGTTGGCTATCTGTATTGTTGTTATCCTCGTAGTCTTTACTCTGGGTGATTTGGCACACACATTGAAGGTTTTCCCAGCCACCTCACCTCCCACTGCTGCCTCTCCATTTATTTTTGTTTTGTCTTCTTTTTCAACCATGCATCCCTATGGCCATACCATGGGCTTTGTCATTACCAATAAGAACAATCTCAGTAGATCCTGTAGTTTTTCACTGTTACCCTAGCTTTCTAAAATTTTGTCTTTGACAATTTCTGTTCATTTTACTGTCTCTGTATATATATATATATATATATATATATATATATGTGTGTGTGTGTGTGTGTGTGTGTGTCTGTGTGTGTGTCTGTGTGTGGTATATACTATGTGTGAATGGGTTCCTGTGGAGGACAGTAGAGGGCATCAGATACTCTGAATCTGGAATTGCACGTAGTTTTTAGTTTCCTGGTGTTTCCTGACAATCACAATGTTGTTCACTATTTGTTTATTTGCTTTCATGGATTAATATTTCATATCTTGTGTTCTCTTCATAAACCCTTGAAGTTCTTTCCTTATATTTCTCTCATCTGATTACTTTGCTTACCCTTTTCACTAAAAGAATTAAAAAGTAGAAACATAATTTCCATAGACAGGATAAAGTCATCCCCAAAGTACGTCTCTGCCCCTATTGTGCATCCCTTCGCTGCATCCCTATGCTGCATCCCTATGCTGTATCCCTATGCTGCATCCGTGTGTGCACCACATCCACACCACTGACTGAAATGAAAGTTCTTGTTCTTCTTCAAGGTAAAAATTCCCAGTTGTGTTTTCCTCTTTCACTCACTTTCTATTGTGCAAATATCATATCTGAAACACACCCATTACGATATCTTATTTTCACATTTATTGTTATTAGCATACATGGGATTAAGCTTCATTGTACCATTTCCAGACATAATTTGTTTTCGTTGTTTCTCTCTTTTCTCCGTTATCTCCATTGCTCCCTTCCCATCTTCAGTAGCCTCCTCTCCTCTTTCTCATTAAACCCATCTTCCCCCATCTGTTCTCCATAACGTTTGATCCTCTCTCATAATCTCATATCTAGTTTCATAGCTTTATCACACCAGCGGATTTCTGATGTCCATCAACAAAAGAGTGGATAAGGAAGACATTGTCTATGCAATTTTAAAACAAAATGCAGTTGTACTCAGCTAGACATTATAGTTTTTTTTTTAAAGTAATACTCTGCTCCCACATGCTGACAGCTGGTCTTCTTGGTATATTTACCTGGTATATGTTTTTGTCCAAGCCTTAAAACACTTTATTCCTCACTTTTTTGATTGCAATTAGTTGCAATTCAATGACATTCTCCTGGGAAATATGTCCATTGAAGGCTGGGGGCTTTATATCCTCTTCACTGTTGTATCACAAATGTGCCAAATGGTGCCTATATCAAGTAGGAAATAAATGCTTCCATTAAGTCTATAAATAATTCTTCAATTTATGCAGGTCACCCAAAGAACTTCTTTTCTTTGATATATAAAAACAAAATTCTACTAAACTGATTTTTGAAAAAGGAAAATCCTTCATCTAGTTTGGAAAGCCTTAAAAATTAAAATTCTCAATATTCAGTTTATAAATAAAAATTCCTCACTGTGAACACAAAAATTATTTAATCAAAAACATTCTCTGCAATGTCCTTCTAGGATCCCTCAATAATTATCAAGACTTTGTGGCACTAATATCTTTTCTTCTATACTCTGACTTGTTATACTCTTCATACTCTGAGAACAGAGTTACTATTGAAGAAGAAATATGTACTCTTACAGAAAAAGGTTAGACTCTAAAAGTATATTTATTTTTATTACTTAGAGTTTAAATTAATACTATATTTGCTTCATTCCTACTTCTACCTCTTCCTTCTGTAACTTCTCTTATGAACTCCGTTCCTCCTCAAGTTAATGACTGTTTTTTCTACAGTTAAAATTGTTACGCACACACATCTATTCTACTAAGCACATTTAGTGTTGCTTTCATACACATGTGTTTAGTGCTAACCATTTGTGGCTAATGTCACCGTGATAAAGGTCTTCCCATGAATGACATAGACATTATGATGGGCGGTGAAAGAACAGGAATAAGGAACATCCATGAGTCACTATATCATATAAAAGCCTTCTAACCAGGGAAGTGGCCTGTCTATGAAAGATAAAACTCAAGTACCCCCATATATGGCACCTACACAAATATTTACATTTTGTTTCATCTGTATTTTAGGTATTGTGCATGCAAC
Organism: Neodon shergylaensis; assembly: GCA_025134845.1. Classification (NCBI taxonomy): domain Eukaryota; kingdom Metazoa; phylum Chordata; class Mammalia; order Rodentia; family Cricetidae; genus Neodon; species Neodon shergylaensis. The sequence goes on from JABTXL010004371.1 coordinate 1,618,730, forward strand.
TACACCACAAGCAGGCAGTGCCCATAGAGGCCAGAAGAGGGCATCAGATCTTCTAGGACTGAAGTTACAGATGGTTTTTATCTGCCATGCGGATAATAGGAATCAAACTCAGGGCCTCTGAAAGATCATGTGGTATTCTTAACTGTTGGGCTATCTCTTTACTCTTCCACCTTGTATATTTTTCGGTTCATTCACAATTAGGTAATCCATACCGGTTAATCTTGCAAAAATCCTTAAGTCCATTTTGGAGTATGGATATTTCCTTCATGTAAAATTCTTTCTTTCTTTCAAGCTTTCATTAAACTAGCAGACTTATAGAGTTTCATACATTGATTTTAATTGTATCTGTAACCATATACTTTTCCCCACCTAATCAAAAAATATCCAATCAATATAACTGTAGAGGTTTTTTTTTTCTGTCTTATCTTGGTCATTTGACACAGTTCATTAATCCAGTTGTTGAAAATCCCCATTTGTTGAAAATCCAGAAAACCCCATAGCTAAACTATTATAAGTAGTAAATGAAAAACTAAAACATTCTTCAGATTAGCAATGTTTTACAGAATGTACTCTAAAGATTATTTTATTTTATTATGTATATGAGTGTTTTACCCACACACGAGTATGTGTACCTTATATGTGCCTAGTGTCTGTGCGTGCCAGATGAGTGGACCCTGGAACTGGAATTCATACATGGTTGTAAGCTAACATACGGTACTGGAACTGAATTCGGGTCCTCTATAAGAGCCACAGATGCTTTAACTCCTGAACCATCTCTCTAGGCCCCATAATGTATTCTTAAAAAGAGTACAATTCCTTGTTGTTTAAGCAAAGATTTACTGTCATGCTCTAATATCAGGTATGGCAAAAAATCCGGCCCATTTTTCAATTGAATTGTAAGTCTGAAGGAGCCGTGTTGCTGTGGCATTATGTTCGCATGTTCCTCCTATTCCTCGTTTATTCCTCCTAGACTGGTAAAAAGTTTTATAAATGGTTAGTTTAAAAAAGTGCCTGGATAATATTTGATATATAAAATTGATGTACATATTTGATATATATAAGATATAAAGTCTCTTATAGTAATGCCAAAAGGTTATCAACTCTTCAAAATAAAATTCTTCAGTCTATCACTTCATTAACTCATGTCAGTTCAACATACGTAGGCCCCCTCCTGATTACATTTACGCGGTAATATCTTAAAACTATTAATGATTTCTGATTTTGCAACGCAATTCCAGCATGTCCCTGAATCCCGCGACTTGCCTTAACTGATTTGCGTGTGAAGCAAATGAAATGCTGACGACACACATTCCTCGCAGCTCCGTTAGTTCCCCCTGTTTTACACGGAATGTGTGGGAGACCGCAGTGCTGCTCAAGACGCCTGGCATTTGCAGGCAGCACAGGTCCACAGGTTTCTTCATCACTCGCAAGGTCACAACCCCAGGAGAAGGACCAAAGCTCTCTGTGCTGAGGCAGCCTCCCCGCCCTTCTTCCTCCTCAGCGTTTTTTCCTCTCTTCTGGTCACAGAGTGAAACCGTCATCCCGACAGCTTTCTCCATTTCTCTGAACTGATCTGAGCCCCGTTTCCACTTTGTTCCACAGATAGCTTTTCTGCAGTCTTCCACCTCTGCTTCCTCCCTGCTCACTGTCTCCCCAGAAAGAATAGAAGTGACGGGATGAGAGCATGGTAATAGAATATTCTTTTCTTTCTTTATCAAAGGCAAGTAGTAGATTCACAAGGTCAGAGTTCTGAATGCTTCTTCCTAAGAACTTCAATTCAAAGGTTCCTTGAGGTGTCTTCAGCGAAATAAGTACCAGCTGAAAGCTTTGCTGCTTTTGAAACCTAACTTTTTCCTCCTGTAGCGGCTTCATTAAACCAAACTTGCTCTGCCTGAGAAGTGATGCTTTATGGAGGACTGAGAAGGGATTAAATCAGATCTAATTAAATAGTGAAGTTGCTACCTAGTCCATTAATGAAAAGCTTTCCTCTTGATAAAAAGAGGGTTTGAAGTAAGTATGATCAGCAATTTTTGGCTGCTCTTCCCTGTGTGGCTGGTTGCCATGTCTGGTTGTGAATGCCACAGCTTTAGGGTAGAAATGGGCAGATGCATATAGGCTAGTCCATGGCCTGTGCTGGTATAATTTGAAAGGTGCCCTTTCTTCATTTATAAATCTCTCTTTGTTTCTTAGATTCACCTTATTTCTGGATTTGCATGATTGAAGCAGTGCTTTTAGCTCTTAATAGGATGATAGTATTTGGTCACTTAAAATACATATTATCAGTAATTTTTGTTAGATGTGTTGATGAGAATAGTCATCCATGAGGGAAACAAGACAGAAGAGTATTAATTTTATGAGGCTGCATGAAGGGTAGTGTGAGAAAATATTAGTTTTGAAGGGAGTTTGGAGAAAGGACAGTCTAGGAACAAACAAACATTAAAGTGGCCACCAATGCCTTTGATTGGAACTTGGTCGGAAGGCATGGAAGTGCCTGTTCCCTTTCCTATTTTCCAAGGGATGGTAATCTAACGAGCTGCTTTAATAAACAAATTATTGTTATTGTTTCTATCATTTTATGTCATCAGTAATAAATTTCCAAGACATTGATTCCAAAATCTGTCAAGTTACCTAGTAGTCTGTAAGATTTGGTAGTCAGAAACAGCCCAAGAAAACAGAGAAAGAATAAGACATTGAGTGCATTCTGGGAAAAGACAGAAAAGAATTGAGGAGAAAGGGAAAACAGAAAGGATGAAAATTCAAGCCCAAGGGACAGTTATTGATGGAAAATTGCAAAGCAGGTCAGTCCAGACTGTTAGAAACAAGATCATATGCACACTAGTAAAAAGGCAATGAGACTTTCCCCTCCGCCAAATGAATCCTGGTGGTACACAGCTGGGAGAGGCTGTGGCCAATCTGATGGGGTGGGGAGATTGCATGCACCTGGAACCCTGGATCCTGCTTATACATTTCCCTCATCCACCCATAGAGCGCTCAAAAAAGTAAGAGCTTTGTGAGAGTCAGCTCAATGTCACTGGATCAGAAAAAGCTTTCTCTCTAGGAATGTTTGAGGCTCATAGCACGCACCTTTAGGGTTTGGTAAATACCTGTTTCTGTTGCCAACAATGTTATAGCCCAAGTTCACAAACATGTTTCTACACAATTTTTATAAGTCAGAATCATATAAAAGAGACTAATGTTAAATGATTATTATTATTTTATAGACAGTGGCCAGCTCATATTTAAACGACCGAACTCCAGTGGGTTTTATATGTCTAACAGCTAAGCAAATTTTCCTTCATTTAGCATTTCCATAATTGGTACTTTGCTCATAAATGGGAATTTAGTTACTGACAGAGCTACAGGAAAATATGTAGTGATGTCTGGAAATAGAATTTTAATAGTTGGTTGTTTCTTTAGAATGATGAACTGTTTTATTTCCCCTTGGGCATCAAATGTTCATGGTGACCCTTAATTTGTTTTCTAGAGACAGGTGGATTCCTAAGGGCAACAGACGGAGTGTCAGGGTCTGTATCACGTGGTTCTTCCTCCCAAGGCCACCAATGAGAAAACTTTCTCCATTTCTTTTGAGAGGATTGACTTCAGCTACATAGAGAAGTTGAGAGTAAATCTGATGATGGTTCCTCAGAGTAGAGACACATTGTCCCTTCAGGTCTTCTAAGCAGTAGTAGGACTAGGGAGGGAATTGATGGTGTCCCAAGGAACAAGGAAATTTTGTTAGCAAAGGTGAGAAAGGAGTTTTGAACTGAATGATAGACACAGGAGAGCATTTACTTTGGGTTGCTTCATTCTCACGGATGTCTTCTGAGTAACATTCGGCTAATTGCATCTTTTCTTGAGATCTTGAATCTTGGCACAGTCCTGCCTGCCTGGGAGTGCTCTTTCTCAAACATTTGTATCATCTGGCAAGAGCATATGATAAATCTATTCATTTTGGAATATTCTAAAACCCTAGATAGTTACGGTCTTGAAATGCTTCTTGAGATACAGAATCTGCATATTTCCCTAGTTTAATTTTTGGAATTATGATCTATGAGCTATCCCTCCATAGGCTTAAAAAATGCTCTATTAACTAATATTTTCTAACTCCACACTCTAAAGGAGTTTGATATGGGATCAAATACAGATTCTTTCAAGGTTGAACATCCACAAAACTAATTGATTATCTGTGTGAAGAGGATTTACCTGTAATTATTTTGTAAAAAACAGCAGAGCATGGGAAAACATCTATTTGCATAACATAAATGACTTTAGATAAAAGAAACTGCTTTGTAATCTCATTTTTTCTTTCCTAGAGCCCGTGAATTCTGATCGTTATCCTTCTGCTTTCTGTGGTTATCCTCAAGGGTGTAGACAGTGTGTTTGACGCCACTGTTTCTGTGTCAATCATTTAAAAAAGCTCTCTCATGCCTTAGTGCCCTCTTACTCTGAAAGAGAACTCAGCTCACCCGTTCTTACCTAACTCCTTCTCTGTGTTCCTCACAGGGGTATTATTTGTATTAGTATATTAATTAGTTTTGGTTCTCTTTTAATTTGTAGATAGTTGTACATCCCGTGCACAGAATCTTACCTACCGAAATAGTTTTCAGTGAGTTTCTGATTTTAGTGAGTCTTCCAAGTTTCTCATTCACCTGTTTGGCATCTACAGTTTTAATTTAATTTTACCTTGTCAGGGACATTATCACTTATATAAGACTTCATGTTATGCTAAGGGGTTGACTATGAATAAAAAATCCATAAAGAATTTTCTATAATTTGATAATAATGTACCTCTTTGCATATCTTCGTCTTTCCCTTTTCTAAAATTCATAGAGGTCAGTAAAGTTCGTTGACTAGGTCGCTTCATGATTTTGTTTTTCTTTTTTTAACTTTTTAATGCTTATTTACTATTCTATGCCTACTCATTGCATTTGGATTTTTTTGTGAATCAAATACCTTTCATCTCTTGGGCATTGTGATTAAACTTTATTTAACCATTTTCATGAATGACCTCCACTTCTCTGTACTCTTTCTTTTTAGCTAATTGCTTACTTAGTTACTTCTCCTTCATAGTTTTTGTTCTAAATATGGTTACCCTTAGCTGTTCCCACATAGTTACAGAAAGAAAGCTAATGTACTTGGCACACTCTTACTTTAAAGCCCACTGCAGCATCTCCCTGAGTAGAGTTCTCAATTATCTAGATCACGTAGACTGTCAGAACTATTGACTGCAGGCTTTTGAAATTCAATGCTAGCATGACTTTGCTCTGTTTCAACAAGCTGCTTATGCTGTCTCTGCTCACAATGTCCGTTCATCTGAGGAATTTCCATATGACCCCAACTAAATACAAACAAATAAATGTGTACTGATAACAATCCAAAGCATACTTTATTTTTAATTAAGTCTTTATATATAATATTTAATACAATATTTCAATTTGTTATATTAACGATGATAGCAAATTTGTATAATAATAAGATTGGATGTGCTTATTTTTACACAAAGCATTAAATCTTGACTGAATATTTGTTAATATAGAAAATAAAGCATCCTCAACATTTCTTACGTGTTCTCTAATATTTTGATTTTATTATTCTCATTGCTAAAAATGGTGCTTCTTGCAAATACAGAGTATTTAAACGGCAGAAGTATATTTAGGGTCCTTTCAGAAGTGGTAGGCAATTATGTGCTAAGGCCAAGCCAAAACTTGTTTACTGATTTCTGTTTTCTAACACTCAATTCAATAACTCTAAAAAATCAAATAGAATTTTAAAAACTCAAACCTTCTAGCCAAATTCAACTATTTTCATACTATTTTCATACTTAGTTGCTGAAGAACGACATGTCTTTTTTTCCCTGTAAGTAGAATGTTAGGACTGTATAAGAGCAGAAAATTTTGTATGTACAATAAAAATGTTATAAAATACAATTGTCTCAAATATGAGTCAAGGTATTCAAGATGGTGGTTGTTTGTGTTATGTATTATAGTGGTAAATACAGTGCAAGGAATGTATGCTCTATGTTCAAAACCAGGACAGCAACAATGTCTTGTGTGCAGCATATGCAAGGTTGTCCTAATATCTGCGATTAACAATTTGTTCAATTTTTGGTCATTTCATAAGGGAACATTGATGCTGCCAGATAGTGTGTGTGTGT